>VZSE01005694.1:4158215-4359324 GCA_013398275.1 Promerops cafer | reverse complement strand
CGGCAAGGGCCGGGCGGTGGCGAGCAGCCCCCCGCGGGCACGGCGGCTTCGTCGGGGCCGGCGGGACGAGGGGTGCGGCGCGGTGTGCTCCGGCTGCAGGTGCGGCGAGGCAGCCGGCCAAGCGCCGCTTAACTCCCAGTCAGTGGCATCGGGCGATTATCGATGAGGTTTCCCCGGCTGGGCAAGAGCTGAGGCTGATGAGAGGGCAGAGACACACTTCCATGAAACAAAGAGTGATAGAGAATCCATTAGGAACCGTAAAGGCAGGAGAAAGTGGGATTTCAGGTTACCGGTGTGGTCAAAATCTTGTGTCTGAGTAGTGAGAATGGAAGAGACACTGATACAGTAGAATGAATTAAAAGCCCAGCATGTTTTTTAAACTGGACTTTTACTGTCTCTTCCACACCGGTGAGGATGAAAGATCCATCTTATCTTTATAAGCCATTGGAGCACTGAAAATAACAAGGAAAATCGGGAGAATTTTGCTGCAAATAATTGCAGTTTATAGAAAACATATAGAGTGCCTGTTAAAGAAAATATAGGTAAAAACATAATGTCAATATGGAATAAATGGATAGCCCCTTTGATACCTTTATGTTGAATTTACTGAAAAGGAGCAAAAAGTGTTTCAAACCCAACTGATTCTCAGCCCCTCTGAGAGCAAAATTAACGAGTGGGTTGTAGACAAATAAAACCAGCTGACATTTGAACGTGTGAGAACTACTCTAAATCCCTGTTAATGTTTCAGAAACACAGGGAGCCTTTTGAAAAAGGACTGTATTAAACCACACACACTTTGTATTCTCTGGCTGAAAGGCAAACAAGCATTTTCCTTTGTCTCTTTCTCATACTGGCACCAAATCTGACAGTAGTTGCGTGATAGAGTCTGGAGGTGGAAAAGACTTTGTGCAAGGCAGGATTATTCTCTTTGGTCTGGGTATTGGTGTTCTCTCTCTTGAGCTTCCCATCCCCCATAACATGCCCTGCTTAAAATCTCAAATTTATTTCTGGTGAGACTATGCAGAGATTAATGTGTGTGTGCACTTACGTGCTGTACATCTCTTGTTGAAATCACTTTCCATTAACTACAGGCAAGCCCCCAAATCTCTTCTTTGAATCTTCAGTCTTATAAGAAATGCAACTTCAACTTTACAGACATCTATTTAATAAAAGCTTTGCTCTCTGTTCAGAAGTGACTTCAAAGAGTTGAGAAACTGACTTTTGAAGGGCATGAGTGCGATATTAGAGCAAAACCCACTGCTTTATTACACATCTACTTTTCTTACTGTGTATCCTTGCTACACCTGAAGTGCATTGGTAATACACTAATTTATTAAAATGTTTAAAAAATGTAGTTTGGCTATTATTCTAAAGTATTTGCTTTCCAGATGAAAACCTGACTCTACTGGAGTTAATAAGAATCTTACTTTTGGCATCTGATTGTATAATAGTTTGGCTATTATTCCAAAAACTTTGCTTTCAAGAACAAAACTTGGCTCCATTAGAGTTAGGGAGAGTGTAATTATGGGCTGCTGTGGCTCTGGGTTTCAGTTTTAAATCCTGCCTTCCTGCAACATTCCCTGAAAGTAAAATCCAAGAAGGTTTGAGATGGAATTCAAGCACTAAACCCAAAAACAGTGAAGGAAAGTAACACAATGGGAAAAAAAAGACTCAGAAAAAAAGGTATCACTGCCTTTGTTAATATGTACTACTTCTGGCAGTTTAAAATACATTTTAAATATAATTTTAAAGTACACTTCTAGAGCTGTGGGGAAGCTGGAGATAGAAATAGCTCAAAAATACCAAAAAGGGCTTTAAGGGAGGTAGGGATAGTGAGGCGGATACAGGTCCATTGGTGTCTCTTTGATCCATCAGTTTAAATTGTACTATGTGACAGGGCACACTGGAGGGAGGGCTGGAATTCTGTCATGCTGGCAGCTAGGGAAGGATTAAAACACTGTAGTTGAGCATGGAAGTTACACATGTGGTAAATCTACTTTCCTGAGAAGATGGGGCTATGAAACTTGCACCCAGGAACAAAAGATTTGCAAAGGATTTGAGACAAAGAAAATCAGAGTTTCTTTTCCTTGTCTTCTTGGAATAGAAAAGAGAAATTGCCAACACGAAGGGCAGCTTGGTAGTGATAACAGCTTTGGATGGAACAGAAGAGAGCAAACTGAGATATGGTTTCCCTCTTAATGAATCAAGTTGTGGGATTTATCACAGCGTCGTACACTTTACAAGGAACACAGGCTGCCGAAACAGAGGCAATTCTACACAGAGTGGAAACAAGAAAGGCTTCATTTAAAGTGAGTGGGCAGGCAGCCTACATTTGGTACCTAGACTTTAGAACATGCCACTTATTGGGAAGAACAGAAAAAGGGCATTAGCTTCTTTATAAGCATGTTTTATACCTTTGAGTTGTCCCAGCTCTCACCTCCATGAGAAGGTTGCATTGGCTTGAATAAACAATCCTTGCTGCACATTTGTTACAGACATAACAGTTCAGAAATGGGAGTTTAAAAGAGGCTTACATTTTCTAGTTTAAATCATACCCATTAATGACAAACTAGACTAAGCATGTTCACGCTGGCATTTTCTGTTATAACTCATTAAAAGATATTGAAGTTGATTGAGTGCCATGTCTTTTTCAAGATCTGGTCTCCATTTCTTTTAACTCCCACAGAGAACTTGTCCAATGAAGGACAGTGGAAGTGGCCCTGCTGATTACGTTCTAGATTAGGTTTGTGGTGTAAAAGAATGAATGTGATATAATCCATGCATGAATGCCATGGCTAGTTAGCCTTAACTAACCACTCTGTGTAGTCAGGAGTGTTACAGTAGCAACAGAGAGCTCATAACCTGAGAATTTCCCACTCCTAGGGGTTGGTTATTCAGGTTGTGCTGGGCTTTGGACTATCAGAGACAGGCTGCTGCTGGTACCTGAGATAGTTTTGTTACAATGAACTGGTGCTTGACCTTACCTTAGAGGGTATTAAGATGTAATTTTCTTACTAAAATGAAGTACAAGTATCTTTAGAAGGGATGGACTTGCAATTAAGAATCTTGACATTGTCTTCAACTTACTTGGGGATGTTGCATTACCATAACTGAATAATTTTATTTGAATTTGTGCCAGTGGCATTGAACTTTTATGAAATGGTTAAATTAAGTGAAAGAATGGAACAATTGCACTAAGAGAATTTCTAAGTCTTCTGCTATTTCTGTTATTCTGCAGGAGGACATGAATACAGGTTAAATACTCTTTTCTGTTTTGTAGAATCGAGAGACATTCAAACATGGGTTTGCTTTAGAAGCAGCTAAAGGAAAATATGTGTGAGATAGACAATTCATCAACAGATCAATCCTCCATAGAACCCTTTAGGAACCATACTGATAAATAACATCAGAGCACAGTATTACAAACCTTGTAAGTCCATTCCTTAGTATAGTTTTAGTCTTGGAAAGACTACTATAGTTTTTTTCATAGGTTTCTTCATATGTATGGAATTCTTAGAGCTAATAGGAGAAGAAAATCTTTAAAGGCTCTGCAGCAGGCACCCTTGTGAAGAAAAGCTTGTTCTGTCTTGAGATTCTGCCTTAAGACACAGGTGGCAACATGGTTTCAAACTTTTCAGCCAAGCGTTCTGAAAAAAAAAAAGCATTGCTCATGACAAATAAGAAGTGTATATAACTGGATAAACAAATTCCAGTGTCTAGACTTTATCTCGGATGTCTCTACGCTGCTAACACACATAAAGAAACAATATAAAAATTTTCCCAATATTGAACTTACAGGATTTTTATTTCAGTGAAAATACAGCCTTTTATTAGGCAAGAGATTCCTCTATCTTTTCTGTTCTGCTGAAAATTTCATGCTGGGGAAATATGAGGATGGCAATTTAAAAATTTCTTGCACCTCCTACACAAATCATGTGTATTTACTTTCTGTACAAATGACTTGTGTGTAGTAACACATTGCACTTGTATTGCACATTTCTCCATCCTTCTCTGAACTTCTTCTGTATTTTACAGTAGTTGAAGATCTCAGCCTTCCTCTAACTTCATGTTACCAGTATTTTGGAGTTCTTTTGCAGGTGGGCATGCTAAGATATGCGGAGGCTGGATAATTTGTCCCAAGAGTAAGAGCAAGTCTTTAGCAACTGTAAGTCTAGCATTTGGATTTCATGACTATAACCACTCAAACATATGGAATTTGTGAATTTGTATTTGATTGTACTTCTAATTTAAAAAGCAAATATTTTAGTTCTCAGAGTCTCAAACTTGTCTTAGTGTACTTGGACTTAGATACAGTCTCACTTCTTTTGCTCCAAGGTGACATGTTCCCAATGAAAGATTTTATGTCATAAAATCATAGAATCATAGAATCATTGAGGTTGGAAAAGATCAACAAGTCCAACCGTTAACAGAGCACTACCAACTCCATTGCAGGTTCAATATCTAGTTTTAAAATACACATTATTTGCAATAATTGGAGACACAGTAATTAGTTTTTACAATGTTGAGAAGAAAGAAAAATGATAACAATGTTTATTTTGAAACACTGCTAGAAATCTTCCGAATCAGCACTGCTCTATAGCAGCTACTACCCACAAAAGATGGCAGGTGCCCAATATTTATTTATAACAATTGGCATTTGCCATATATACATGTGTGAAAATATTGAGAAGGAAAGGGTACTTCTGAGAGAGTACATTCAGTATAATGGTGTTCTGTGTGACTCCCCAGACAACTCCTGGCTGCAGACATTCTGCAGTGAACTATTATTATATCTTCTGGGAGGAAAGGGAACATTACGTAGAATATCGTACTGGAGGTAGGTGAAGCAGCAACTACGGAGTTGTTAATTTATCTGTCAGCTGCACTGGCATAAAAAGTGTCTTTCCTCCTCCTCCCTCTCACCCTCAACATTGCCTCATAATTATCAGGTCATTTTACCATCTGTGCCTGGAATGATATTTTGATTGTCCTCCTTCAAATTTGGATGCCTCAATAGCTCGAAACTACATAATTAGGTAGTATGTACTTCAGAGCTTTATGCAACTCGAATGCTGAAAAATGCTGAAAAGACTGGAAAATATGAATGGTGCAAAATACTGGCATTACAGAATTCTGTCAGTCCTGAAACATTAAAAAGCCAAGGAATAAAATCTAGGTCTGGTGAAATATGTCAGAGGAGGAAAACAAGGGGAACCCCAAAAGCATATTTAATGCAAACATCCTTGGGTCTTACAAGCAGGCAACACTACAGCGAGATCATATCATCTATCTGTCAACAACTCCTAAAAAAAGTGGATGCATGTGAGCTGGGCTATGAGAGGGAGTTGTTTCAGTTGGGAAATAGAGAATTGCCAGAGCCTCGAGGGCACTGCTGGCCCTGCCTGCACCTGCCCAGGGCTCCCCAGCCCAGGGCCCCACGTCAGCCCCTGCCCCAGTGATGCCACAGCAGGGCTGGTCTCCAGCTCCCCACAGCCCTGCCTGGCCATGGGCCCCTACAAACCAGGCCCACATCCTGGGGCTGGGGCTGCCCGGGGAGACCCTAATGCTCCCAGCACACAGGGAACTGCCTTTTTCTGCTCCCTGACATTACAGGTCTCTTTATCCTCTCCAGCTTGGTTGTCCTCTTCATTTGGTTGACATAGTGAAGGCACACACAGCCTGGCAGCTCAAAACAGAGGCAAGTGGCTACACAGCCAGAAGAGGCAGGGTGGCAGAAGCTTGCAGGTGGTTGCATTGTAGCCATAAATATGGAAATACAATGCCAAAAAATAATCTGAACTCAACCCCCCATATTTGTGATTAACACCCCACTTGAATTTTACAGCCACTGAGTTATTTTGACCAATGTTATACTAACTTAACAAGAGTTGACTTTACAAAATTTTGATTCAAGAAAGAACTTCATCATGAGAATTTAATAACTTCATCCTTTCATCATTTGATGGAAGTTGTGGGATCCATGTATTTTCACTGAAAGACCACCTCTTGTAATGTTCTGTTGGGGGGTCCTTCCTTTAAATGTGATCCTTTAAACATACTCATTTAATTTAAACATTTTAAAGAACAACCTGTAAAACTGTAACACTCCTTATGAAGAGAAAGTATGGAAAATAGTTTGTTTAAAGAAGGAAAAAATTGCTGAAGATGCCCATTAATGTTTTCATCCAGGGCACACCAACCATTGTTTTTCACCTGATATCCATGTTGGTAATGCCATTTCACAGAGCATGACAGTGCAGGAAGGACACATGATAAAGAACATTTTAGATTACAGTTTAGCTTTTTCTCTTTGTCATTGGTAGGCAGAGTTATCTGAATGTGATGTCTAAGCTAGTCCTTATAGTACATGATCTGAATGCAGTATCTCTTTTTCTTTTTAGAAGAAGTACCTAGTGTTTTATAACTCAGGTAGTACATAGTCTTTGCTCTCTTACACGCAGTGATTTCAGGCATTACAGCAGTGGCTGAGACAAAGATGTGCAATTTTCTTTCACTTTATTTTCCCTTGGACTGATTAAAATTCCCTTCATAAGCAAATGACATACCCAACTCACCCGCTGCCAGGGTAAAAATGTCCTTATCTCTTGATAGACTGTTCCACAGTTGGAGAAACAAAAAAAAACCCCAACCTGGAAGCAATATATTAGGAAGAAAAAAAGGGGTTTCAGCTGCTGTGCTGTCCAAAAAGGTTAGCACATGAAAACAGAGCAGGAGCAAACAAGCAGAGTAGAAAATACCTTTACCCCTTAGGAGCCTGTTAAACTGTTTTTCTTCCCTGAGTAGTCAGTCAGCGGATGTCAACTTGTTAACCAAGTGATGACTTTCTCTGTTGTTTCTTAATACTATTAAAGGTGTCTCACATATCATCCTCCAATCTCTGTGTGACTGTAGAAAGGGGATAATCCTTTGTGGTAACATTTAGCTCAGATATACGTGCAGCTGAAGCATAGTATGTAAGTCCTCCAGTTAAAAAAACTCAACTCAGATTCATCATCAGCTCCATTATTCTATAGTCAGTTCAATTATCTTGCTGAACTCTAAACGTTTGTGTGTTTGTTTTTCCAGCCCAGATAGTGTCTTGCTTTCCTGCCCACAACTTGTGCCTGACAAATCGGACAAGCAATAAACATTTTTAATCTGGCTCTATAGAGCAAAAACTTTCCTTATTCTAAGACACCAAAAAAGAGCTTTGGGATCTTTTCCCTGGAAATGAATTACAATTTTCTGCCCTCTATTAATGCAAAACTTAGTAGTGAAGATCGATATCAACTGTCAAGTGTAGTTTTTCTAAGTAACATCTTCATTAATATGGAAGTATTTTGGTGTAATACCATTTTGCATTCTGCCATGCAGCTATCACTGGATATACACAAGTGACTGCATCTGAGAATATTGTTGTTTCAAAGAAAACATAAAATTAATCTGCATATACTTTGGTCAAATGTTGTCAAATTGGTTGATATATCTGATAGAATTAGACTACCCATGCACCATGGAAACTGTTTCCATAGCAAAAAATCTCTTAGCTCAGAGACTGTTCTCCTGGATTAAATCCAAGGATTTAAACTGATAATCTAGAGATTTCTCTAGCAGCTAGAAAGGTCAATACTTATGAAGAAATTGCCACATTGCTCTCTGAAGGTTGTACCATCCCACTGCTGGAATATATTCTTACCCTCAAGAACAAGAGAAGTGCCATGATGTTTCCTTTCACTTCACACATCTTTGATGTTCCAAATGCCAACAGGTGGTTTACAGGCAGTGGCACGTTCTGCCAGTGTCTTCAGCTACCTGCCAGAAATACAGATAATTGATGTCATAATAAAGTCTTCCTCTGTAATGTCTCAAAAAAACCCATTACTCTACTGTAGAGAAACTACTTTTGACCCATCTAGTGAGGGCAGAGAGAGTAAAAAGCATAAATCAATAAAGTCTTTCACAATAGACACACCATCACCTGTTTGAAAGCTGATTAAAAAAGAATCACGGGGTCTTGAATATTTGTGGATCAGTATATTAAAAAAGCACAGGAAGGTCACTGATAAGGATTTGTTAAGGGTCAAATGAAAAATATGTTATTTCCTCAATACCTCTCTAATAAAAGAAAATAAAAACTGTATTGAATTGAATAACCTTTCAGAATTATTTATTTTATGGCCTGAAGACATCATTCAATGATTTCTATTTTCCAGGAAATGGGACAGTGATTAAAAGTGAAATAGGTGCAGTGATTAAAAAGGAAAAAGCAATATGTAACATGAAAAAAAGATAAATATATACCAGTGGATACACATATTCTATATTTCATAAATTCTGGGTTGTAAGAGGATTTAAAACCATCAGGAAGATATTCATGACTGGCAAGCCTAAGAAGCAGAGGGTTTAAATACATTGAGTACAGTGTAAATCCTAGCTGTGGCAAAGAGGCACTGCTTGATGGTTAAATAATTAATAATAATGCAGAATTAACGTACGTGTTCAACAGCAAAATCTGTTCTGTATTTGTAAGAAGCAAGAATCAACATTGTAACCTAATACCTCAAGAAAACTGGGAATCATTTGTCCAGTGATCTAGGAGGACCATGAACAATATGTAATAAGGGATAAAGAAAATATTAATCATCATTGCCAGAGAAGTTGTATCCTGAGCTTTCATGATTTTAGATAAATAAAGGATCTCTGCAAATTTTATGGAAAAGTCAAATATTGTTCCATATTATGTATTACAAAGGCAGAGTAGCTGATCCAGGTAAGGTTGATCTGACAAGTCCTAGAGAAGACAGGGGAGTAGTTTACACAGGGTGCAATTAGAAAAACAAATCTGAGGATGGGAATGGAAGTAAAAAGAAAGTTAGTCAGTATGGATGGTGAAAAAAGGAACATCAAAAGATTTAAATCAAGTATATTTGACACTTGTTCACAAGCATAAGCTACCCCTCTGGGAGCTGGGTTGATTGCCATGTAGGTGCAATATAGTCCAACTTGTTAGAAGTAGAATACACAATTTCATATTGCTCCATGTTCTGAATAGCAGAAATCAAGAATAGTTGTATGCACTATCAGTAAACTGCAAACTCACAGAGACAACAGGAGAACGAAGGAAATGGGGGTTATTAGGAAATTGAAATTAATGGGAGCCATCTAAGCAAGGATCCATTGATATACGTAATAGGTCTGATCTGCTAAACTGAACCAGTGCAAAAAGCACAAGAACGATGAATTAAAGAGAATCATCTGGGTGGATTAAGTTCAATATGATACCTGTAAATGGGTAATTTATAAATCTAAGACAAGTGTCCTCTATTTGCTAGGATCCATAATAAATGTGGAAGGAACCATCAGCTGAAGCGGTTTTAGTAGGATACTGGGATTAGTCCTGTTCCCATTACCAGAGGCGGCTTGAACTCCCAATCACAGAATCCGGTGTTGAAATGGATCTTAGAGATCATCTGGCCCCAACCACTCTGGCTATGTGCAGGGACACTCCCACTAGACCAAGTTGCTCAAGGCCTTATCCAACCTGACTTTGAAGACCACCAGGGTTTGGGTATCCAACACCTTCCTGACCAGTCTGCTCCAGTGTAACTACCCTGACAGTAAAAAATTTCTTCCTAAAGTCTAACCTAAACTTTCTGTCTTTCAATTTGCACTCATTGCTCCTTGTCCTATCACTACAATGCCTGATGAAGAGTCCCTCTTCAGCATCCCCAAGGCTCCCTTCAGATACTGGAAGCTTGTGATGATCACCCATTGCATATAAAATATCGATATGAAAGAAAAATTACTAGATGAAAAAAGATGCCAGAATATTTTTTCCAACCATGCTGTTGGAAGGCAATGGCTAGAACCTGAGGCCAAGAATCTGAGGGATTTTTACTGGACCTTGCTGCTAGCCCAGTGATGATCCTGCACAAATTACATCATCTTCCTCAGCCTAAGTTTCCCTGTCTAGAAAAGAGGTATAATGATACTCTCCATTTTCAAAGGGCACTTAATGGATGGTGAGAAGTGCCAGCTCGTCTTACGGGCTCTGTGTTATCTTAACTGCAGCCCTGTGTGATGGATGCAGATGGGAACTGCTCTAAAAGGTAATTCTGATAAAGAAACAGACCAACAGAACACTTGATGAATGTAAAAGTGAGATTCTACCAGCTTCTAAGCACACCTGGAAGAACTTCACTGGGGTTAGAAATTTGTAAAATCAGTTCCACCATTTTTTTTAACCCTTTGTGAACTCCATTTAATTACTGAGCTGACGTGTGTATTTGAACAGTCATTCTCTGAGAAACACTTTAGCTTTAAAAACTTAAAAATCTGTCCTGCTTTATTTCAGAATCCTCTCTATAGCTCTCGATTTGATTTGATCACCTGATAAACAAAATGTCAGACATTTGTTTTTTAAACTGATTTATCAAGAAGGCTGTTCTGATCCACAGAAACTATTTACTTCAATCTCCTGCCATCTAGTGTCAGAAATAACACATTTGCACTTCCTACAGCTGATGCGAGCTCTGGCAGTTTAAATTGTACATTGCAAAAACTCTAAAATATCCTGAGTCATTTTCTGTCAGTGTTTAGCATGTTAGCATGATAAAAATACGTGTATATTTATATATACACATATTTGCATATATGAAAAAATATATTTTCACTATTTATTGACTCCAAAGTATGCACTAAACCCATGCTTCAGTCTTTGGAATCTGTTTGGCATTGAAACTAGGTGCAGGTTTGTGCCTGAGCAAGGCATAGTATAAGAAAACCCTCTTTGGTCAATAAAGAAAGCATGAATATTTTTGTGTATATTTTGGGGGTTAATCTGAAATATATTAACCAGTGCTCAGTAAAATGTACTTTGCCAGCTTCTTCACTGTCTTGATGGTGTCCTGAGATATTCTTTTATTGCAGCAGCCTGGATTAAGGTTTTGGAAGGCTTCCACATCAGCTCCTATCAGACCAGCTTCCTCAATTAAAGACTGGCTTGCCAGAAAGAAAGGGAGGCAGGCAGGAAACTCCTGAGTGCTTCCTTTAGTGTGAAGTGCATCCTGTTAGATCTTCCCATCCCTCAGTGTATTTGTTCACTCTAATTGTCCATTAGTTCTCAGGTCTCCTAGTAATCCATGACTACATCTCTTTTTCCTCACTCTTTGCAGATTCCTTTCAAGTTCCTCTCTCTTTTATCCTAGCTGGCTTTTCCAATTGCCTCCTGAACTCTCAACCTCAAGTGATTACATTCCATTCAACATAGCAATTTCCAATGTTTCAGTCATAAATGGCAATTCAACTGTCTTACTCCTTTTCTTGGAGAGGAGGAGTTTGTTGTTCAGTTTAAGGCTCCATCCAAACCCATTGATGCCTATGCAAGGAAGTTATTAAATGGGAGTGTGTGGGGGGATGTTCAACATAAGAGTGTAATGGGAATCAATGTGGAGATACCAATATAGGAATGATAATGTTTTCCACTCCCTTCCTTCCCTAGACTTCTTTATTTTAACATTTGTTGATACAGTTGCTAGGTGTAATGTGTATTCCTCATGTCTGGGACCATTTGTGCAAGTAATACATTAAGTTCAGTAAAGAGAGTAAGATGGAACACCAGTGAATTGTAAAAGGATTTACAGGTTATATAAAGAAAGTTGTTGTGAAAAAAGTCATCTATGGAGCCATCTGAATTATCCCCACTACATTTGTATATAAAGTTACTGTCTTGCTACCATCTTGTTTTCAAACCTAGTGTTTTCAAAGCTCCTTATTCCCACTGCCAGCTCTGGGAGCTACAGATTTGAGCCAGAATGTGACTATTACCTGAAATAGCTGTTTTAAATTATTGGTAGTGCATCTGTGCAGCACCAAAACTCTGTAGTATGATCATTACAGTTGTACCTGTGATAACATGTCCATATCTCTCAGTTAAGAAACTGATTAATGACATGAAGTTTAGCAGCAAAAAATTAATGTCCTGATAAGAGCATACAGAGAATACTCAACTAGATTAATCTCCCTTCTCTTAATACTGTTGGATTTCAGGAGGTTCCTAACCTAAGCTTCTGCTCAAAAAAAGCATATTAATGAGGTGAGACCAGAGCTTTATCCAGTCGCATCTTGAAAATCTTTAAGAACAGATACTGTGCTTCCTCTCTGGGCAACCTCTTTCCCTGTCACTCTCCCGATAGGGAGAAAGATTTAATTTGTAAGTTTGAATTTCTCTTGTGTCCAGCTATCTGCTGTTTCTTGTGTTCCCACCATGCACTGCCGTATTAGCCTCCCTCTGTCTTTTTAGCAATCTCCTCATAGTTACTGGCAGGGGATTATTCAACCTGCTCCAAATCTGTCCTTCTTCAGGCTGAAGGTCCCTATTTCTCTGTCTCTTCTCATAGGAGTGTTCCAGCCTTTCAGCATTGTGCTGGCCCTTCACTGGATGTGCACTGGTTTAATTATTGCATTTTCTGTATCAGGGCCCTAAAACCAGACACAGTATTCTAGATGTCATATAGCAAGTGCCAAGGGGAATAATAACTGCCCTCAATCTACTAGTACATGCCTGTTAACATAGCCAGGATGCTCCTTCCTTGTGTACTTACTAAACTTTGGATTGACAGTCCTTTCAAGTTTGTTGCCACTGTTTCACTCTTATTTCAGGTCAGAGAGTCCAAAATAATACTGAAGAATATATTTTAATTCTGGGGCAAGTTGACCTGGGGTAGTGGTGAGACAAATTCCCATAAAGTTTTGACAGACTCCCATTGACACAGTATTATTGCACTGACGAGCTCCTCTAACCCTAAAAAATAACATACAAACAATAAAATAACAATTTACTTCCCTTAAAAATGTATCTCGCCTTGTACTTTGCAGGTTTATACGTACAAAGAGATATATATCTCTACTAAGACTAGATTGTAACACTTATGCCAGTCTGTAAGACTCTTGTGATGAGTAGGCACATGTCAATGTGCTTTTGTGTCAAGGAGGCTTTCTGGGAAGAAAATTAGAGAATTAAAAGAGTCACGAATCTTGTGATGGGAGGAACATGTAACAGGCAAAGATCAGCCACAAATTATTCCTTCCCCTTCAGCAAGAGGAAATTGGAAGAAGTTTGTGTCTAGACTGAGCCACAGAGTCTTTTCCAGACTGCAGCTGGACAATGTATTTCACATTCATCTCATTTCTCAAGCCTGTCTAAAGACTGACTAGGAGCAGCACTGTAGAAAAAACCAAGATCATTGCAGAGTGATATTTCTAGCTTGTGACTTTTTAAACTGCTCTTTGTTTTCCACTTGTCTCATGGATTTTCTTTGAACTGAGATGCAAAATGGATAAATATTTGTGTTCAAACTAAACTTCAAAATCACAAAGTCCATTGAAAATGGAGGTAGGATGAGTTCTCCATTAGTACATTTCCTCAGTCTAGCAGCAGGCAGACTTATATCTTTAGCATGTTCTACCCAACTTGTTTGCTCTAACTAAAACTTGCAGTGCCCTATTAGTTATGTAAATAATGTCTGACATTCAGAAACAGGATATGCCTCTTGGATTCCATGGAAAAGGCATACTGAGCTTTTGACAAGGCATCACGGAATCTTTGGTTAATTTCCAAACACCTGCAGCTAAATCTATTTCCCTTAAATTAAAATGATGGCAAATGAGAGTACTTAGCACCTCATTTAGCCTGGGTATGAATAAGTCCCTGGTTAATTTTAAGAAGACTGGTTTCAGTTCTGTATATGTATACGAGCAACTTATTTGCTACATTCACATTTTAGCATGCGAGAAATAAGTCGGTAAAAAGTTTTTTGGAACTGCAATACTTGGTACTGGCAACCATTTTTTATTCAAGAGTATTTAGAAGTCCTGTGACACTTGAAGGAAAATTCTCAAAACCAAAAGAAACAAAACATCAAAATTACTTTGGAGACCACATTGTCAGCTGCTGTAGGAACCTAAGATAATGTGCTGAGGAGGGGGCAACATCATGCTGCTTTTATACTTCACTGATATCTGTGAAATTAATTTATCTTCTTAAAAAGCTTTGGTAAAGAATGGTTGCATTAATCCCAAATCTTTGGCTTATCTTTTTAAGGGAAATATCATTTACTATAACTAACCAGGGTCTAAACAGGCTATTTGGGTTACTTGAGCAAGACTTCTACAGGAACTGTGGACCTTGAAATTCTAACTTAAGAAATTTCAGTGATATTTGAACAGGACCTACCAGATGCTTTTATAATGGCATAGTATTTCTCAGAATCACTTTAGTCTGTATAATTGGTTGGTTTTTTTTTCAGAAGAAATGGCACTAGCACTGAAGTTAAGGGGTTTGTAGAGAAATGTAATAGCAGAGAAAGTAGAAATGATAGAGATTCTTCAGGGGTCACTAATGTGTTGACTTCTTTGTAATCTTATCTTCTTTGGTGGAAAGTAATGGAGCAGGTTTCAGCTTTGAACATGATGAAAAGTCAGTTTGCTAAGCTGTTTAATCAGTTTGAAGGATCTTAAAAAGAGAACACGGTAACAAACACGCAGATGTTATCACATGCTGAAAGCTTGTCAGAAAGAAAAAAATTAGCAATCAATGTAGAAGAGACCTTAGGAATCCACTTATCACCTGAACAGTAGAAGTAGGAACCCAAATGAGAAAAATTTGTCAAAGGTGTGCCATCTGCTTTACATTCTGGTATGGCTGTGGAGAGCACTGCAACGGTATTAGAGGGTCTAAGCATCATGGAAATATTTTAAGGCCATCCCACACCCCATGAATGTAGGCATTCTTGCAAATACCTCTGCTATAATCATAAAATCACTCAAACCACATCTAAAAATTCTTACATTCCATGGAGAGCTAATACATGATGTATACAAATGCACAGTGCTTACTTTGCAATAAGAGCTATTTTGATTCTCTATCACATCAAGTTCCTTCATGGATAGCATTTAAGGTGCCTTAGGATGTGTGTGCATGGTTTGGAGCACAAGGATTTGCTAGCATGCTATTTAGACTTGTTTGGGGCAGCTCCTGTGGATGATATATGTGGGACCAGGAACTGGTCTGCTATATTTTATCCAATGATTAACCAGATTGCTGTATTTCCATCCAGTTTTGTCACTTATCTATCACAAGTGCCTGTGTTTCAAAATCAGTATATTCATTTTCTGTTCTATAAGCTGCTTAATTTCTTTACCTATAGGCACTTGCAGTAGAGAAATACAGTTTCATAATATTAAAAAAATACTGTAAGGTTTGGGGAATGTATCTTGGGTATTTACCATAATGAAAACATTATGAATAATATATGCACCCAATCATGAAATGGCCATTGAGAGGTTTAATGAGCACATTCCACTTTAGTAGGGAAAAGCATTTTATTAAAAAGCTTTTATACATACAGTTTCTTTACCATCATGATCATCAAACTGATCATTTCTAAATTATTTTCCTCCTCAAAACATATGGGAATTTCCATGCTATGATCATGAATGAGTCTAAGAATATTAATTCTATTAGTAGTATTTTGTTATACTACTTAAGTCAAAATATGGTAATGACTAAGCTACTGCAGTAGAATAGGAGGTTCATTGTGGCTCTGACAGAGTGGAACAGCTACACCAGTAAGCTGCTACAAACCAAAGTTAGCTGGGAATGAGTTCTGCAACAGGAGATCCCACCACTCTCTGCAGTATAACTGTGGGATTAGTGGATGCAGATAGGTGGTGCTTTTCCTTCCTCCTTTCCTTTGTTCCCCGCACTAGACTTAAATGTAACCAGTTATATACCTCCTATGCCCAGAACCAGACATCTGACCTTTTATTTTTTTTTTTAATATGTTAATCATGTCAAAATAGGTGTTATCTGTTTCTCCAGCTCTTGTTATATTTCTCTGCAGGTGTGTTGAGCTATCAGGCTGACGAGGCAGCTGTTGTCAGGCAGGCCTGGGAAACTCATAAAATCACAGAGGAAGTCACACAGACATCACACCCTGAGGTACATTCAATGAAAAATAACAGCTTTCCTTACAAGCCTCTGCTATAAGCAATTTGACACTGTTCTTCATTGAGAATTAAATGCATAACTAAGGAATATTTTTGACCAGTCAAAGATAAAGTAAAAGACAAACAAAAATATCCCACAAGTTCCTGTTATTCTTCTTAAGGTACATAGTGCCTCATAAGGGGTCTTTTACATCTTGTTAACTTCAGCCTCACAAAACTTACAACCCTGGGCTTCCTATGGGACTTTTCTAGAGGGGGATGCAGGGTGACTGAAATTGGTTTAAGTTTCTGTGCCCAAGAAAACTTTCTGTCACAGCTGAGAAGTGAGAGAGCTTGGAGAGCATAGTCTTCACAGGATAATTTTAGGTTTTAGGAAATCCCTTTGGATTTCTTCCTGCAGTTTGCAAAGTTTTGATTACATTATGAAATAATTTACCTACTGATCATCTTGCTAGTAATAGGTCCCCAAGCTGTCTTTAAAAAGATGCTAATATATATGCAAATAACCACCATTATGGACATAAAAATCAGTTAATAACACATTTCAGGTTGGACAGATAGTGACCAACAATTTCCATCTATGTGCTTTTTGGGTAACTGTGTGAAATGTGGTGGTGATCTTGGTTCGGTCGGCCTGAACCAAGGCCTGAACAGAGCTGCCAGCATTGCAAACCTTTTCTACCAGGGAAACTTCTGTCTAAACTGGGTTTAAATGAAGCTCGCTGCTGGAAGAGGTCACTGAAGGCCAGGGCTGATGGATTTTGATAAGATATTGTTGGGAGTTTGGTGTCAGTTCTGCTCAAGCTGAACACTTTTGTGATTTTACAGAAGAATACAGTCACACCAGGGCTGTCATTCACACACTTTTGTGTAGCTCTAACTTGACTAAACATGAAGAGAGAGGAAAAAAAATCCAACAGATTTCTGACAGAGTGTCAATGCTCTTGTTTCATAACCATATGGCAACAAGGTGACTTGTCACAAGGGAGGCTTCTGGCAATGTAGCCGAATCATTGACCTTGTCGACCTAAGTGCCTGGAGGGTACAGTAAAAGGTGGGGTATGTATTGAAGAGCAGTGATCTTTGTAACAAATATTTATTTGTTTTGGGCAAAGTCCTATTTTTAATTCACATTGTATGCTGATTCACTGGTATCTCTGGTTGCATAGGATCTAAATCCCCACAGAATATGTGCAAAATGTACATCATGCTGGTTTTTAATTTGAATTTCCTTACCTTACTGGGTTTTACTTGTGCGCTCTGCTCAAAATGTTAAAGGAACTTAAATATTTGTAATCACTTTTTTTTCTCTTTCTCAACTGAAGCTGAACTACAAAGCTAAATTTTTACATAGCTTCTTTGCTCATTCTCATCTCCCCCTAATTTTGCCAAGACTTACAAATGAATTATCAATACTAGAAAGAAACTTAAAGTATTAGCTGTCTTATACTCAGCTACCTCAACCATTCTGTGATTTCATGATACACATCTGTGGCAGCTGTCTTTTGCAGTTGTCCTTGTGGGGTGCAGACCAGCATGACTGAACCAGGTTTGGATGAATGCAACATGCAGCATGGCTGGGCAAATCTGGGGACAAAGGCTGCTTCACAGCTAAGCTGTAGCAGCAGGCAGGGAGACATGGGGCTCTCTTGGGCCAAGAGACAATGGAGGGGTTGGCCTGGGACTGGGGAGGCCTGGTTCCAGTTCTGGACTCCAGACAAGTAGAGAGAGACATGGATGTACTGGAGAGACATCAGTGAAGGGCCACAAAGAGGATGAAGGGACTGCAGCATCTCTCCTGTGAGGACAGGCTGGGAGAGCTGGGACTGTTCAGCTTGGAGAAGAGAAGGCTCAGGGGAAAACTGTTCAAAGTATTAAAATACCTGAAGGGAGGGTGCAATGAGGACAGAACCCAGAAGTCAGTGGTGCCCAGTGCCACAACCAGAGGCAATAGGAACAAACCAAAACACAAGGAACACTTTCTGAACACCAGGAAGCACTTTTTCACTGTGATGATGACCAAGGTCTGTCAAGGTTGCCCAGGGAGGTTGTGGGTCTTCATCCTTGGACATATTCAAAAGCTTCCTGGACATGGTCCTGGAAGGACCTACATCCTACGTGATGCTGCTTGAGCAGGGAGGTTGCACATGATGCCCTCCAGAGGTCCTTCCAAACTCAACCATCCTGTGATTCTGTGAACCTGTCAGCAGATGACTTAGATGGTTTACCTGGCTTTCAAAAGCCATCAGTATGATATATTGATTTAACAATGCTGCTAAATAACCTTCTAGTTCACATTGCAGAGTGAACAGAACTGCCTGTAACATGTAACAGAGGATCAGCAAAGCAGGGAGCCTCAGTAAATCTGTAGATCTCATTTCTCTTATACATTTCTTCTTCTTTTCATATAAAATAACTCAGTTAGTGTTTTCCATATTTTGGTTGTCACTTTCCGAATTGCTTGGAGCTCTCATCTGCACAAAGCACTCAAGATTTTTGTCACAGCCTGCTTTTCCCAAAACTCCTGGGAATACCACATGCTATTCTGATTAGTACTCCACCACTTTTGTGAAATATCCCCTTTGAATACATTTCACTTCTCAGATTATCATTTATAGGTGCTGATTTACTGGGACTCATGAAGTTATTTTTGCCCTGTCATATTTTCACCTCAGTGGGACTTAGAGTTTCAAAAGGATGAAAAAGCCACACTCTTGATACAGTGCTTGGTTGGCACTCCCCCCTTCCCATCCCTGGCCACCTAAAATTCAAGTCCCTACTTCAAAAACCAAATAGCTAGAATGTCAGCAAAGTAAGATTACATTTTTTTAATGTAGGCAAACAAAGTCTGAACCAATTCTGACTACACAGCTGAATTACTTTATTGAAATATGTTCCTTTCCTTCTCTTGTCCTTCATCACCAGATTTCAAGCTGACATGATACTTAGCCTGGAAACAGAATCGAAAGGCAAGCTACTGGTACTTGGCAAAGCTATAAATAATTAAATTCGGGATTTTAGGTGAAAAGTGGTAAACTTGATCATAAGTACTGTTAGTGCCATCTACCATAGGAACAAAGCAATGCACCACTAAAGAAAATTGAAGTAGGCCAATCTTGTTTTCTGCTACTGCCATGGAAATCACAGGAATCCACACATCTCTAAGGCTCTTTATGGACCCTTTCTTCTCCTGAATCCTGCTTTTGCTCTGATTTTACTACTGCAAGAGAGATCAAACAAAACCACCAGTATTCTCGAGCCTGGGTCCTCTTGTATTAATAGAATAGTAGAGAACAGGCACAAACCAGAATATCACATCAATGAACGAATGAGTCTCAAAGGGAAATAGAAGAACACTTCCCTTTCTAAAGCTGACCTACTCAATTTGATTGGAAGACCAGAGAGAGAAAACTTTTCTGTGCTCATTCTGTAGCGTTCCTAGTTGGCTCTAAAAGGTGCCCAGATAAAAGAACTGAACTCTTAAATAGACTTCTATTGAATTTAAAATTCCCTGAAGTGCATTCCTCTTCTATCCATTCTAAAATCTATAGCTATTTACTTCTGGCTGCTTCAGAAAGTGAGCTGCAGTGTCTGATGCTGATAAAAGGTATAAAAATGTTCTTGTAAATTAGAAATACTAAAATCTGGCAGCTTGTTCCATAAGGAATTACATTGCATAGACATGCAAAATTTGTCATCCTATCCATCTGCTCCCCAAAGTGTATTTAAAAATGGGCGATACCACAGAAGCTAAATCCTGAATGAAGCAAGGGAAAAGCACTGCATATTCTGGTTCCTGGGAGTCAGAAGAAATGAGCACAGACTCAGCTGGGTAGCAGAAGGGCTGTGGTGGAGACTTTTCCATGCTGTTGGCAAGGAGAAACCTGTATCCTTGATCTGCCCCTAGATGCCAGCAATGAATTCAGGTTGTGAGCTGAATCTTCAGTTTCACTACAGCATTGAATTCAGAACTCTGTTTTTCCTCATTATGTCTGGAGGTGGTCATGCTTTGAAACAGTTCATCTCCAATACTTTTATTTCCTGTAAAAGGTATGGTCCAAGACACCTTGATTTGAGTGATAACAGAGTTGACAACATGGATTAAAATCCCAGATTATCAGGATTTGATAATCCTGTCAAATGTCCATCTGCTTTTTGTGAAAGCATTCTGAAATGCACATTTTTTGGATACAGAGGAAATAAAGAATAATTTACCCCGTTCTGAAGCCTTAATTTAAAATATGATGGAAACAATGGATGTATTATGTTCCTTGATCAGTGGCAGAGCTTGCTTCATCATGCTGTAGTAAACCATGCTAATTGAAAGCTTCTGATCTTTTTCCTCTCAAAATTAGTTGAAATCAATTAATTGGGGAAGGAGGTGGAAGGGAATGTGGGTTTTTTGGACTGGGCTGAATGAGGTTATTGACACAGACTTTTAGCTATACACTGTACAGACCAAAGCACTCTTTCTATGGCATGCCTTTGAATAAATCCAGTTTTGCCTTTAAGAAAATGCAGCAGACTATCCCACATTCAGCCATAAATTATATACCCATCTTTAAAGACTAAAAAAAAAAATCCAGGAATTTGTGAATGTCAGGAGCAGACTGAATTGCAGAGAAACTCATATTTTCACATAGAGCAAACAACAGTGTTGATGCTCAAAGGATTTTTTTGAGAATATTTGCAGATCTGTCTTGCTCAATGTGCCAGCTGTATTGAAGTGTCTCTCTTTTCTGCAGTTTGCATAAAATGTTCCTTCTGGTAGTCAAAATCTGGGTGTTTTACCAGTCTTGACCTGAAAATATGTGTCTCATAAATTTACATGAGTTCCAAACTATTTACATTACCTGTAAATGCCTATTAAAAGTGCTGTAGACTTTGGCTTAATTTTAAAACACTTGGCTTGATTCTAAAGCAGCTTAAGGCTTTCATTAATTGAAATGTTTTTCAATTATACTTGATACAAAAAGAAAATTTTGTAGCTAAAATTATCAAATTCCAATCTATAAGGTTTTTTTATGTAAAACCCATAAATAGGTGTTTTGAAGACATGAAGAGCTGTAATTTGAATGCAAAGTGTTGTTAATATATTTATTTCCTGATTAGAGATCAGTTCTGTAAATGCTTATGTATATTTCTGGGTGTGAATTCCTGTGGACCCACTTCTGTGACCAAAGTCAGGCATGTACAGAGGCTTTACAGGGTTTGGGAAAACAATCCCCTGGGTGTCTGTATATTCTCAGTCTGATTCCTTTTTTCGGATTTCTTCTCTGATGAATCCACGAGAGGGCAGTACACAGCAAGAGTAATGCAGATGCATTTTACTGCAGCTTTCTGAAAAACAGCACCCAAACCGTCGGATTAAGGAAGTTGGTCCCCAGCATCATTCACTTCTGCTATTTAAAAAAATAACTCGGAGTTAAGTTGGAAAAATTATTTTATTTACTGTAATTTTAGGTGAATTTTCTCTTCGGATGTTGAAATCTGTTGCTATATTTGTTTCCTGTTTTCACAACTACAAGTTTTGTATAATTATTGAAATTTGAAGCAAACTGGATTTAGAAAGCAATCATGATACTAAAGGTGCTGTGGCCATAGTGAAATAAACCTCAGATAAATACAGTGAATTAAAACCGTGAAAATTAGTGATAATAAATTATCAAAACAAACCCAACAGCTGCTTCAAGACTTAAGATAGAATTAGGCAAGTACTGATAAGTGCCTTCAGTAAATGCAGCTTTGTACCTGGGTGAGCATTTTTGACACGGATTGTCTCATCCTATTAAAAAAAAAACAAACCATGAATACAAAGATCACTGCAGTAACTGGAACAACTGAACTATTTAAATCTGATTAGAATTTCTCATTTAGACCCAAAGGCTTGCTGTGCTATATTTTTGATTGCAGCATTTCATTAATTAGTGATTAAATCACCTGTGCTTGTGACAATAGTACTGGCTGTGCAATGCGGTGGTGATGAAAAGGATGCATCTGATGTAGGATAAAAATTCAGCCAGTCTTTCCGATTGAATTATTTTAATTCTGCATATTAATTGAATGAAATTTGTCTTTCCTAATAAAAGTTGATGTTCTGCATGTTACTTAGCTAGTGAACTAATGAAACTAAGGATTTAAGCCAAAGTGGTCGTTTAAGCATTTCACAGATGTAGTGGGTATTTTTGTTTGATCCTGTCACTTTCCTTTCCCATGGTAGAAGATGTCACACCTCATTTGTCACACGTTAGGCTTGAAGTCTACCTTCAGTAAGAACAAGTGTGGGAACATTTCTATAGATGCCTACCAGAGTTTCCTAACGTTAACCTTTTCAACAACATCATTGACCATGATCTGCCTCGTGCAGTGGCCACTTTAACCTGTGTGCTGAGCTCCTGCCTGTGAATGCCACGGTAGGCATGACAACTGCATGGCTTGACCCATGTAGAGCAAGCTGCAATGTGGCCCCAGCTGTTTGTATGTGCTCTGCAAAGAGGTGAGCAGTGTTTATTTTCTATGTGTTTATTTTCTTCTGGTACACCACAGTTTGAACATTAGCACAGACGGCAGTGACTTATAGAGGCGGGATATCAAATTCATGCTCTCCAGGAATCAGGTACAGGGAGTTCTGGGTGCAGGGCTTTAGCCTTATTTTCAGAGTTTGATTATGCTGTTTGGAGGTATAATTTATCCTTGAATTTGAGCTCTATTCAGTCTTGAGAACAGCAGTAATGAAGATCTTACATGTCACAGCTTGCAGATGGAGAAATAACTGTTTCTTTCACTTTCTGCAGGGATGTGGGTTTGTGTCCCATTGAGCTTGCTTGCATCCTCTTCCACTCCAAGACCCAGCCAAGTGCACGTGTATATGTGTGTGCTTTTGGGTAAATAAACACCAAAGCACACACAGACAGGTACAGACACACACACTCGCACTCACTCATATTCCCTCGCTCTGTTTTGTCTTGAGTATAGAAGGGAAGAAGGATGGGGCTGTGAGCACGTGAAGTGTGCATGCATGAAAGCCACTGCTTCTTCATGGCTGGGATGAACAGAGGTGAACACAAGTAGAACTGAGTGGTAGAAATAAGGAGCATGCTCTCTTTGAGAAAGAAGCGAATGAAGAGATTAAAAATTAGCAAAAAATCATAGGAACTGTAAGAATTTAGTGCAACTAAACAAGTGTGTGTGGCGAAAATTACCTGTGTGCTTGTGCAATTAGATTAACTTAATCCTAATTTCTGCATGAGGTATTTAATGGTACACAGTTACAGGAAAGAAGAAGGGGTGGTGGAAGTAGAATTTTTGGTAGTTGTATGTGAGGTTCATAGGGAGACCTGTGCTCTCTCTGCAGTAGGACAGCAGTTGTGAGAGTGGGAGCTTTCAGGATGGGTATGTAAATCTTCTGGGGAGAAATGTAAACGCCTTTCAGTGTCACTCTGTGAAAAATACAGCATTAGTTCTAGGGGAAACAGGCTGAAGGATGTGTGTAGTGATCCTGACCAGAAGACCATATTATATCATTAGTGATCCACAAAAGCCAACCTGAGCTGTGCTGCACATGCAGCTTTGCCTCCAGGCTGGTGCTGTGCTCCCTTTGTCCCTTGGCTTCAGGACAGTCTCAGCCCTGTGAAAAAAGAGCCTGCAGGCAACTCGCAACACGTACCAGAGATTACACCACCTGCGTGGCCTTGCCTTTATCTAAAGGCACAGCAAGAAATTCTCATGTGAACATCCTTTCTGTTTGATAGTAGAAATGATGAATGGAGTTGTTTTCTTGCAATAAAATCCTATAATAGCTCCAATTACCAAAATTCCATGGATGTTGTCTGCAGGATGCAGTACATGTGCATCAGGGAACAATTCAGTGCTGAGTATTCAGAGCTACCAGCAGCAAAAGGGACATAAAATCACCTTTATTTTTCTCTTATTACAGTGTTATCTCTAATAAGTAGAATTTTAAATGATACTTTACAGAGTCCAAGTGCTTTCTTACTGGGATTGTAACAGACCAGCAACTCTTTGCTCAAAACAAGGTGTCAGGTGAGAGACTGGCTGTACATTACCCTGGCTTTCTGAATTATATTCTTGACCTTCCCAAAATGATTGCCAAAATTTATTGAGAACAGCATAATTGAACTCTTTGACAACTCTTTGGAACTCTTATTACAGAATGATATTGCTCCACAATGCTAAGTTAATTTTTCTCCTTTTTTTTCCCCCAAATAGGTGATAAATCTGAAGGCATTAATGTTACAGCTTGTAGACATCATGAGCAGGGAAAGAAATGTTTAGCTTCAGCTTGCCCTTTTAGTCATGAGAGGACTGCATAGGGCTTGAGGTCACCATAAAAACATATAAATTCAGTGAACTACTCCTGTAATTTATCTCCTTTAGTAACAACAAAATTCTCTGAAATCTTTGACACAATTAATTGAAATTGTGAAAAAAATAAATGACCATATTAAAAAAACAAGAAAAGAAGTTTTCCTTTGATGTTTGGACCAAAAAGGTAACAGTAGGTTGTAGCTGAGAATTTGACTTGTATAACTTCTTTGAAGGTTTCTATATTAGTAATTCTTGGTAATTTAATATTTTCCTGATGTTCCAAGGCTACAGTTTTAATTCACTTTAATCTGTGTATGAATAATTGAGCAGTAGCTTTTATATAGTGTTAGTCCAGTAGAACTACCGAATGCTCCCAAGCTATTTACATGAAAGATGAACAGTTCTGCCAACAGAAGATGATTAATCAAAAGAAATTGTAAATTATGTATGACACTTCTTTTCCTTTTTCCTCAATAACTGTTCAAGTGATATTAAGTGGCGTTAAATAAGGAGAAATAAGTTAATATAAGAAGTCCTTATGAAAATCAGATAAAAACAGAATCGATAGGAAATTGTATTGTTTGAGATATGTATTTTAATCTACAGACTGTTGATAGAAATCATTCTCCTAATCATTATTGGCAATATAAGTAGAATGGATGGAACATGTTCCAAAAAACCCCCAACTTTTCTAAGTCATTCCTACTTGGATTAAAGAAATTAATATCTGGGGGTGAATGTGTTGAGGTGATAGTTTTATTTTTGTGATGGTTTCTGTATGTAGAACAGATACATTGAGCAAGAGAAAATAACAGAAAAATAACCAGAAGAAGCCAAGACCAGTCCTGTGTCTGTACAGTTGGGAGCAAGAACAGGAAAGGAGTAAGACCAAAGCCCCATGATGCCATACTCTCAATAACTGTTGCATTCATGACTACCAAGGCTATCATGAAGCAATGATTGAAGAGAAAGATAATATATTTGATTAGACTCACTGATATGACCGGAAAAAGTGAAAAATCCCTACAGCAGTTATGTGGGAAAGGATGGCTTTGCTTCCTGAACAGAGACTTTTCAACTGTAGAGATACATGCGTGTGCCTTTCTGGGCATCAGGACTTTTTCTGTTGCTGTGTCTGAAAGTGAATAGTGTTTTATAGCTGCATCACAAATCAACCTCTGCCTGTTCTGTTGTGATTTGTGATGTAAATTTGAACTCTTTTCACTTGAGCTAAGATATGTTGGACTCAAAGCAGCACTGAAGCCCTCAAACTATGCAAGGACCCCATGTGGCACAGTATCATATGGTTATGCACGTAATGGCTATAAAGTTGCTGAGTCTGGTAGTGCTGCTGGGTGCCCAGTCTGGAGTTTTATGACTTAGTGGATAAGGTCTGATTATTTTGTTGGTGTAATGGGTAAATGACAGGTATGGGATGAATGAGTCCTTGCCTCATAATCATCAAATAATAGAATGCCTTGTGTTGGAAGAGACCTTTGGGATCATGTAGTTCCAACTCCCTACCCTTCCACTAGACCAGGCTGCTCAATGCCCCATCCAGCCTGTCCTCAAACACTTCCAGAGGTGGGACATCCATGGCTTCTCTAGGCAACCTGTTCCAGTGCCTCACCACCCTCACTGGGAAATCAAGTATTTCTAATATCTAATCTAAACTTGCCCTCTTTTAGCTTAAGACCATTCCCCCTTGTCCTATCTCTACATGCCCCTGTGAAAAATCCCTCTTCAGATCTCTTGTAGGCTTCCTTTAGGTATAGATGTGAAGGTAAAAGAGTCCTTGATTTGGCTGTCAAAGAACTTTTTCATATTCATTGTGTTCCCTGCATTCTCCTTTTACTGTTAATGGCTAGCAATCCAGCACATGGGAAAAAAGACCACTTGGCCAGATACAAATCTTCATTGTTTCCTAATTTTCCAGGAGATAATTTCAGAATACTAAGGAAACAGTTCAAAGGGAAAAAAACAACTTGGGATCCAACAGCCAGTAGAATGCCAGCCTTTTCCAGGAAATGTTGATTTCATTATTCTTGTAAACAATCTTAAGAGAGAGTAGATTAAATTAAAAGTGTACAAAAATGAACTACCCTTTGTGTTCTTTGTCGTTTCTTGGTGCCTTTGAAATTAAATTAAAGGTACATGTTGAAAAGGATGATTAAAACTTATTAAATATAGTGAGAACCTACAATTAAAACCTATTTTTTAAATAGGTTGTTTGGCTTTCTCTGTTTTCAGTGGTTTGTTTCCCTTGGAGCTTTCTCTTTCTTTTCCTTGATGCTTTACTCTAGCAAAAGATTACTATTAGAAAGCATACATTTATAAGACTTACATTACTATTTTTTCTTATTTGAAATTTTAAGCAGGAAAACCCAAACCTGACTAATCAAATACTTATAAGATGTAGGCTAGTCAAAAGTACTGGAGAATAATAAAATTTTCTCCTTTACTAGTGATGGAAAGTTGAATACTTGCCAGCCCTCTACCCCCATTTTTTTTAGACTTTTCACGTGAGAAATATTATCTTCACTTTTTTCCTGTGACTCCCATCCAGTTTTGTTGCTGAGCATGTCATTAGATGGCAGGGAATGTCCCTTTGCCCAGTTTGTGTCCTCTCCCAGCATCTTGCCCACCCCCAGCCTGCTTGCTCGTGGTTGGAGAGAGGAACAGAGAAAGCTTTGACCCTGTGCAAGCACTGCTCAGCAATAGCTAAAACGTTGGTTTGTTAATTAGCTCCATTGCCAGGCTGATCCTGCATACCCTGTAGAATCTGAAAGCAGCCACTGCAGCTCCCATGCATTTTCATGCTTAATAAGGGCTCTATGGCCTAGTTATTTAAAAAGAAAATAAATTAGAGGAAAGGATGTGATCTCAGATTTAATTTTGCATTTATGTTGAAGACATGGCTGTTATATGTAAGGAGGAGTGTGGACTTAAAAGCTTAATTCAATATCACAGATAAAAATCCATATTCTCTGGTGAATATGCAAATGACATTTGTGCAGTTTTAATTTCTTATCTGCATGTCTGTCCTTATTTGCTCTTCAACTCTTGCTGCTATTAATTTGCATCCGTACACAACTCAGAGGTTGCTTTTTTCCGTGAGAAAATGTGAAAAAAAATGCTTATTGTTACTTAGGTTTTTAAAATGTTTTCGTCATCAGTTTGGAAATATAACCAAAACAAACACATTTTTAAAATAGATGGTTCATTTCCCAGACTAGACAACACTGGAAGACCTATAAATATACTGCATGTGTCTGTTCCTCTACTGGGAAATCAAATGACATTAAAACACATTTTGAAGAGCTGTGATGATTGATATCTAAAATGTGGGTTAATTTCCTACACATGTAAATCAGTCTGGAAGCTATGAAAAATGTGATCAAACAGCATCTGACACATAGCTAATGACCAGAGAGGGGCACCATCATCACTTCACTTGTTTTAATACTTTGGATGCTCTTACATGTTATTCTGTCCTAATTACAGTTGCTACAACAATATTACAAGATTGGCAGTGGATTGACTACATTTAAGACATATTTTCCAGTGGCATATCAGTGATCTCTTGTTCCTGCAGTTGTGTCCTACAAAATGACTCAACTTGTTCTGCGATTTACTCAAATGTTCCTCATGAACATTTTTGACAGTTCTCATGTATTTTTAGGTTTGTGAACCATGGTAGTGATCATTACAATTTCTGCTACTCAAAGCTACTCTTTTATCACTCTCTAGTGCCATTAGAAGCCCTCAGCTTCTGCCTTTTTTTCCCAGGGTGGTTTTTTTTCCATACAAGGGAGTCATATTCAAATTTTCAATAAGCATAAAAATAATTGCACTATCAGAAGTGCTGTTTGCCAGCTAGCTGATAAATTACCAGGGCAAATAAATAAAAGGAAAGGATGTTTAGTCCCAGAACTGTACCCAGTTAGAGAGATAATTCTTCTGCTACTCATCATAGGAAAATGACTGTGAGAGTGACTGAGCACTGGCACAGGTTGTCCAAGGGGTTTGTGGAATCACCATCTTTGGAGATAGTCAAAAGCCATCTGGGTATGGCCTTGGGCAACCAGCTTTAGGAGGCCCTGTGTGAGTGGGCATGTTGGATCAGAACCTCTGGAGTTCTCTTCCCACCTCAGCCATTCTGTGATTCTGTGAAAGCAAATATATTTGCCTCCACACACAACCCAATTCCAAACTAAACAAAAAGCTCCATTAAATTTAAAATGAGAATATTCAGAATAACTCTGTGAAAATACAGACCACACTTTTATAATGCTACTGTATAGATCAATTTATTTAGTTTTAAATTACACAACACAATTTAATGTTGGAGTTGAATTTTACTTCTCCCCTAGAAATATCCTCAGGGTATGTAAATGTGAGTTACATAGATACAATTCATGGCCAAATCTCTGCAACCCTAAGATGACTGCAAAAATTTATTTTACTAATGCCTAAAACCTCCCTAATGATTAATTTTAATAAATACTCTTCAGTTATTCTCACACAGGTTATATATTACCATGATTTTGTCCCAAAGGTGATGACTATAAACACTTAGATAAATGCTTAAATTTTAACTCTGGTGATGCGAATTACATGTTCAGAGATAAATTTAATACTTAATGTATTTAGGAAAGTACTTACACATATGGTGATGGGGGGATGAATGATATGTGAAGGGTCAGACATGACTGGTCAGTGCCACAGCAATGGGACCATGCAAAGGCCAGGCTGGGCCATCAATTCATGGTTGGCCCTGGCTCTGGGGAGCCCACGGCCAGGCAGAGCAGGGCTGGGGGAAGCTGGAAACCAGTCCTCCTGCTGCACAGCTGGAGCAGGGTGAGGAGAGCCCTGGGGAATGACATGAGGTCCTGGGCCAATGGGCAGCACGGAGTGAGCCCTGGGGAGGCAGGGCATTGCTGCTAAGGCTGGTAAGGGACCTGAGAAAATATGTCTCTGTACTCACCCTTGACAGAAAATACATATTTTAATACTCTTAACCAGAGGTTTCTGTTTGTGAGATTTTAAAAATTGAAATCCAAAGTAGGGTTGGTCATCATTACGAATTTGTGCAATGGCAGTCCCACAGAATCACAGAACAGCTGAGGTGGGAAGGGACTTCGGGATGGCCTTGGGTCCAGAGTGTCTGCCTGGACAGGAAAACCCAGAGCCAGCTGTCCAGGATCCTGTCCAGGCATCTGATCCCTGGCAGAAGATTCTAGAAAGAAAATGGGATGGATTTTTGTCTTGCCTCAGGTATCCTGAGCTCACTGAAGGAACCTACTGAGATGTTTTCAAGCAGTCAGATAGCACTCTGTATTTCAGACATTTCCTTGTTTCAGTCACTCCTATGTAGTCTCTGATTGATTTAGATCAGATTACTGATTCCCTGCTATATACATAATGGATTTTTTTTGGTGTGAAATAAGTTATATCTCACATATATTTTTGTTCTTTAGATCCACAACACATGCAATGTGTTGCACATGCAATTTCAGTGGAAAACATCAGACTTTGCACTTTATTCTAAAGGCTGATGATTTCTTTCATAGTAAAGTTGCTTCAGAAAATTTTCTTTCTCTGGTTGCTTTAGATTGGGGAATTGTTCAGTTAGGTGACATACTGTTTAATCACACAGCAGATGTCTTGGTTTTGGTTTTTCAGATACTGTGCCAATACCTGAGCAGAACCTGTAGGTTTTGGCTTGCATGAGTGCAGCTGTCTACATGGCTAATTCTAGGTTAAAATCTGAGCGGGTATATTTAGTATTTGGTAGTTTGCAGATGTTGTCTTATTGATTCTGCTTTCCTTTGTGGGAGGTTGAGAAAACAGGGAGGATCACAACAGTGAAGGAATAGGAATATTCCTATTATCTGTAGGAATAGCCCTGCTCTAGCTCTATGGAGCTAAATGCAGGACAGGCCACACCAGCTAATATGGCAGCACTGGGGTGAAACATGACAGAGATAAGAAAGCAACTTTTACCCTCTTGAACAACAATCTGAGACTAAATTCCAGATGTAAGGCTACATGCAGATAAGGTTTTCTGACTAGAGAGACTGGGATACTTGGACAGTGTTTGATATTGGGGCACTGCTGACACCATAGATTTGTGGTGGATTCATTACTGTTGGGATGCTGGTGCAGTTTGGGTGCAGATGAAGGGAAGTTTTGAGGATCTGTAAGAAACAGTGTGGTGAGACTCCTACGTCTCTGGGGGCAGCTGCTGTGTGTATGCATGTGGGCAGAAATGTCAAGGGCAGGATTGTGGAGTTATAGGCTACGGCTGTGCACAGCCAAGGGGCTGTTATGAGCAGACTCCAGTGGGAGAATTAATTGCCATAAACATTTAATTACTGATTTGGGTATTGAGAAAGAAGACAAGTATTGAAAGACTCGGCCAAAACACCTTTCTTTTCCTTTTCTGAGGCTTAGGTTCACTCCAGATACCATTTCTTCCATCTTCCTTGTCTTCACTCCCCTTGTTGTCACTGAAGGTTACTCCCAGTTCCTTTTGTGAGGTGATGGGTGGTAGAGGTAGTTTGGATCAGTGTGTAGCAGTTTCCTTCTGCTGCTCCTTCCTTCTTTTCTTTTGCTGCCTCTTATATATTTCCATTGCTCTGTACTGGTCTTATCCATGGGACGATGGCATGTATTTGGCTCATGTTAATGTTGTACTTCAGAACCCCCAGGTCCTTTCCTGCAAAACTGCTTTCTATCTTGTTGGCTGCCAGTGCTTGCTGATGCTTCCATGGTGCAGGACTTCACATTCTCTCTTGTGGGAACTTCATTGGTTCTTCTTTTTGTTGAGGTGCCTCTGAATAGCAGCACAATGATCTTACATATCCACTAGTCCTCCTGGTTTTATATCTTATGATCTTATGAGTGTTTAGGATGCATTCTATCCCATAATCCAGATAATGAATGGATTATTAATAGTGGATGAACACTATTAGATCCAGTACCAGCTCCCATATATATCCCTATAAACTCGCCTCCACCCAGACTTTGTGCCCTGTGAGCCTGGCAGTTCAAAGAACCACAGAATGACTGATAGGGGAAGGGACCTCTGGAGGTCACGTGTTCCACCCCCCTCAAAGGGGGCTCAGGTAGGGCCACCAAGAGCCAGTTGCCCAGGACCACGTTCAGATGACTCGTGAATATCTCTAAGGATGGATATGTCTCTGGGTAAGGTGTGCCAGTGCTAGGTCAAGCTTAAAGTGAAAAAGTGTTTCCTGATGTTCAGAAGCAACCTCCTGTGTTTCAGTTGGTGCCCATTGCCTCTGGTCCTGGCACTGAGTGCCACTGAAAAAAGTCAGCTCTCTCTGCTTTAGAATATAATTATCTAGGTTGAAAGAGACCTTTAAAATCATCAAGTCCAACGATCAACCCAGCACTACCACTGTAACCCCTACACCACTAAATCATCACCCAGATTGAGACAGCTCTTGGACATCGCAAGGAATGGTGGCCCCACCACCTCTGTGGGCAATGCTTGACCACATGAACAATGAAAAACAAATTTTCTTTTATCTCATCTGAATCTCTGCTGTCTCAGGTAAGGTGAATGTTTCCTCTGGTCCTCTCACTGCAGGCACAGTAGAAGGGAGCAGCCCCTAGCTCACCAAAACCTCGAGAAGAGGAGGTTCAGGCTGGCAACTCTTGGCAGCTCCCCGAGACTATACAAATGCAGCTCCTCAGATGTTCCTCATAAGACACATTCCTATCACAAGCCTTGCTGCCCTTTGCTGGACATGCTGTAACACCTTTACTACCTCCCTTCTAGTGTATGTGTACATGGATGAGATCCAACCCTTTCCCTATCCAGAGCCTCCTCTTCCCAGGCTACAGAGCCCCAATGTAGGCTGAACTGACCCAGGTATATATAGTAATGATACCAGATCAAGTTCCTGCATTCTGAAATGTGTCATGTTTTATCAAAGAATGACACAATAAAAAGGATATTTTCTACCAAAAGGAATGCAGGCCTTGGGATTTGGAGTTGTACTTCAGAAGTGGCTCAATTTCTTCATCCAGACAATATGATTGTCCAAGGCTTAGTACTCTAAATCATGCTGCAATAATTCCTTTCATTTGCTTGATAAACCTCAGTTCACCAGTCCTTCCTGGAAGTCCAAATTCTGCATCTGGCATTATTTATGGAATTTATTCCATCAATTTAATTTATTTCATCAGTCATTTATTTATGGAATGAAGTACCAGGGCTGTAACATCACTGTCTCACAGGGAATCCAAACTGCACTAGCAAGTGGTGTGAAAATCTGCAATAACTCACTGGGACAGCAGGTCTTACAGCTGTGTTACGTATTACCTCCCTTGTAATGTAAAAAATAAAATCTTTTTTATTGCAGTAATTTGAAAAGCAATGCAAAAGATAATAATTGAGGCAACATTATTACTGTAACAGAATAAATTCTGTTGTCTTAGAAGGGAAAGCCCATCAGATATTACAATTCACACATATTAACATAGGTGTTACTGTTTAGTCTCCTATGGTGAAATTCCTGCCAGTGTAAGATTGCTGCCCTTTACTGATAATTCTGGTTTACAACAGCAGCAAATTCTGTCTCTTTTCAGTAGGAGGTACTTTGTGGAAACACTGCCAGGTATTTTTGACATTATGTGAGCAAGGAAGTGTGAGTTATGAAGGCCCATGAAAACATAACAGCTGCCAGAAAAAAAAAAAAAGCCTCTATTCATTTATGGGTTAGTGGTAGTCAAGTGTGGAAACAGAGCTAATAGGTGGTGAGTACCCAGAGGTGCATGTAGTGAAATGGCTTAATGGTGCTTGCACAACAAATTAGAGGTAAAATCCAGATTCAGTTACTAGGCTACTGTTTTTTGGTCATGTGTCTTCATCATGTATAGTGAAACATTTTATTAATTGTGATTTCATATTGTTGACAGAACATGTTTGTGTGATTTTTAACTGCACAAACATTTCTGCAGTTCCTTCCAGTGATCTTGGAGCACCTGTGCAGGAAACTCTCTAGAGTCCAAACAATGTCATAGCAGCTGAGTGGGAATTCTTACTGTGGAAAATAAAAATGCTACTTCCACAGGAAATTCCTAATCACCTATTCCCATAGCTGCCATAATGCACTTATTGCTACATGGCCTTTATAGACGGCCATAAATGGTTGCTGATCCACACCTAACTTGTACTCAAATTACTGGTTTTTCAGCACTCATAAATCAGGGTGCTGTCACTGGCAGACACATTTGTATCCTGCATCTAGCAAGCTTTTGTCTTAGAGCAGCATTAAAGCGCTGCCGAAAATAAACAGTTCTATTAGGCATAGAGTGATGCTTGACTTAGCTAATAACAAAGAAGAGACTAATACTGAGACACTACTTGACTCCTTCTCAGGCTTCATTGCTTCTTGGCAGAACAAAAGTGTTTCAAAATCAGCATGGTTGCAAGTCCTTCATTCCATTCATAAGGAGAAGTTACTCAGTGATGGATGTCGTACCAGGCTGAGTGTAAGAACAACAGTGCAGCAGGTTGAGGGAAGTAATTCTTCCCCTATGTCCGGCACTTCAGAGACTGCTGCTGGAGCACAATACCCAGTTCTGGGCTTCTTGGTACCAGACAGACATTGACACGTTGGAATGAGTCCAGCGGGGAGCCTATACGCAGGAAGCTCATAGGGTACAAGAAGTGGCTGAGAAAACCAGATGGGTTTGTTCAACCTGTAGAAGACCAGGCAGGGGTGGTGCTGCTTTCTGTAACACTCTAAATTTTGGAGAGATTAAGCCAGAATCTTCTCAGAGTTATACAGTGGAAGGATGATGGGCAACAGACACAAGTAAGAATATGGAAAATGTTGATGGTACATGGCGAATAAAACCCCATAGGAGTGGTAACACATTGCAATAGGTTTCCCAGAGTAATAGATACTACAAACTCAGCTGTGTAGCTTTCTCTCATTATACTTGCTTTGAGCAGGATGTTTAATCTAGGAGTGCTAGAGGTCCTTGTCATCTATATGATTTTTTGATATATGTAACGGTAATAATTCTTTACTTCCTTAGAGACCCCACTATAGGGGTCAGGAAAAAGTATTTTATAACTACAGATAAACCCACATGGATTAGACTAGACAAATCCTGTCTGATTGACTTGACTGGATTCAGAACTGGTTATTATCTAGTCCCACAGTGCAGGGAAATGAGACATAGCCTCCAAATCTAGATTTACCTAGGCAAAATATTTTTGAAACACTTGCATTAGTAGTGGTACATGTGAAAAAAAGAAACTTTCTCATAGTCTCAAAGGACTGCAATCAGCTTGCCCCAAAATTGAGGAATGTTGTTGTCTTCAACAGTTTCTACCTGAAGTGCAAGCACTGTTGCTTTGACTTTCTTCCATAATAAATAACAACTAGCCAGTAACAAAAATAGCAGTGTGTTATTTTTTTAATCCCAACCATAGACACTTAATATCATAGGCCTTTTGCCTTATAGGAAAGGTAAGATAACAAACATGTACCAGGTCCCAGTTGTGTTGCTCAATGCTTGAATGGTAGTCACTTGGATCATACCACAAAGATAAGGTTATTTTTTAAATTGATATATCAAAGTGGTTGTGTTATGGAAACTAAATCCTGGAAGTTAGAGAAGCTGAATGAATAAGTTTGTCTTTTAAAAACAAAAAAGTTCCACATCCTTGTTCAATCAGTGTTGCCTGAAAGAAATTTGTACTGCTAGGGTTGGTATTTCATAGTTCACTGGGGACAAACGATGTGAATACACTAATAAAATCATATATGTTATCATGATAGGTAGAAGTGCAAGGGAAGGTTAACAATACACTCAGAGCAAATTATCATGTTTTATTAAAAGTATTCTACAAACATTTAGTATTAACGCGTAATTATTTTATGGTTGACAAACTAGGTATATTTATGAAGAAATCTGTGCGTTTTTGTTTAGTTCATAGATTTTGTTGGCAGTGATTTTTTATTTTCTTTTTAATATTTTCTTTCCTTTTTCCTACCTTTCTAGGGAAGAAAAGTGCATCAAAACATGCACTAAAATGTCTTTTTCTCATACACAGCTAAAATAGATGGGTGATAATTCAAGTAGGGTTACATTATTAGTCCATATTTCATCTGAGTCTTTAATGGTCAGTGAAGCTAATGGAGTTATGATGATTTATGTCAGCTATGATCTAACCCTATATCGTGTTGTTTTGTGGCTGAAACACATGGCTTGGCCTGCAGGGCCTTGTTCCTTTTTTGGACAAATGAACAAAGAACATGCAAACATACAAATCATAGTTTGTCTGTGAACTATCTTACTAAAAAATAATAAGTTGCCACTGTGGTAAACCTACCATTCAGGTTTTTTGGTGGTTTTCTTGTTGTTGTTGTTGTTGTTGTTGTTGTTTTTTTAATTCTGCTTTTAAAAACAGAAGGTTTTAGTTCTTCATATAAAAATCTAGCAAATGAATACTGGAACACTCTGCTGTACTTGGCCGCCATCTCTGGGAATGTCCAGTCTTACTCTGCTTTTCTGCTGATAAGCTCTAAGTTTTTAAAGCCTTCATTTTGGCAGAGGCGGCTTCTTCTGACACAAGCAATCCTACCTAGGGAAGAAAAAATTCAGATTTCTCTGTGGTAGTTATCATTCTTTCAGCTCTTTAATAATGAAAATGCATCAACCATAATAAAATCCCAATTAATTTTTCAGCCTAAAGTTGTCTTTTCTTGATTGATGGGTCTTGCTAGAGCCCTTAGTTTGGAATAGTTTCAAAATATTTCTTTCTCTAGTCTTGTACTCCGAAGGGTTGGAGATGCAAAGTATCTGCTTTGGGTATCATCAACATTAAATCTCTAGAGTATAATAGCAGTTTGTTCTGTACTTTCAACTTTAACCAATGAACTTAGTATCTCAGCTGTTTTTTATTATCTGTGGAAGTTGCTGCATGGCAAAAGGAACTCAGAGGAAAGAGGAGCTTAGCTGTCATGTACCTTATAGCACATCATAACTTGAACAGTCTGTATTTACTCTTGGATTGCCAGAGACAGAGAGATGGTGCAAGTATTGGTTACTTAAAAGAAAATGGAAATCTTGAGACCAATCAAATGCTTTTTGTTTTGGGCTGCTATCGCCAGTGTGACTTGTTTTCTGCCTACGTGCATGTCTAGCTTGCTTCTGGACATCTGCTTTATGTTACCTCTCCTTGCCTGCTCCCCACCCTCTCTCTCAAACACATATTTGGGAGCATAAAAGTAATTTCTGACAAAGTATGAATTGAGGTGAGCTGTTTATTTGGGCTTGAGCTTTAAGTTAATTGATATTTGAGGATCCTGTATCACTCAATCCAGCAATTACAGCAAAACACAAAATTTTTAAACCCAATTAGAAGCCTTGTTTAGTTTAAGATTAAGATTTTCAGCAAATATTGACAGTATTTTACACTGCATATGCGGTGACTAGAGAGATAACAGATCAATTTTACGCTTCAAAAAAGATGAAAAAAATACCTAAGTCATTGTCCAAGACTAAGAATATTAAAATACTTGAGAAAAAGAATCACCTTTTTGAACATCAAAACAAAGATTTTTTGTTAAATAAAATATTTAATGTATTAACCTCTGTATAACAATAGTAAGTCTTTGCACTTGGAGGGACAAAAGTTCCTTACTAAGATGTGATAAAAATACCTCTTGTATCAAAGGTCTTTCAAGCTGAAAGAGAGCCTTCAAGTGGGTCTAGACATAATGTACTTGCTAAAATATAATGGCTGCCTGTAAAAGTCAGATACTGGTCTGCCTTATAGCTTGTACCAGCTGATGAATCTGATGTTCTTTCCACCTTCTAAGTCCTTCAAAATAGTTGCTTACATTTACATAACAGTTCAACAACCAGTGTTGGAAACTTATTGATGAGTTACTGCCCTGTGATTAAATATAAGCAAACAAAGGTGCTACGCTCTTTAGAGAACTTTCTGTACATCAGCTAACATTTTTCCTGAAAGCTCTTAATTAGTTTGTTCTTATTATAAGATTGTTTTTATTTTCACCCTAAAGTAAACGGAATGGAAATTCATTACACTTTTCTTTGTATCATACTTTGTTTATTTGTCTCTTAGCTGAAAGCCAAAGAAGTGTTATTGAGTTATTTTTCTGTCACTGTTTCCACATAAATCCCTGTTGCTCAATCTCTCTTTGGCTGCCCTGCAGAGATCCCACATGCAGATCAAAAAAGGTGTTTTAATTGATCAGCTATAGCTTCTTTCCCATGTAGAATCCATAGTGATATAAAGATGGCTGGCAGCACAAAAGATCTTGTATTTCTTACCAAGATGGGTTTTTTGACATTACTTGTATAAATGGTATTCCTCTTATTTCAGCTTATGCGGTTTATAATGACTTTTTTTTTTTTTTCAACTTTCTACCAGATTTAAAAAGGTTGCTAAAAAGCTAATGTGAAGCTGTAATCAGATGTCCTCAAATTGAGGTGAAGTAATTGTCTGCAGCTGTTCTTTCTGTTCTTCTGCTTAGACATTACACAAGGTGAAGTTTTAGTTTAAATAGCTTTTACCAGGGTACCTAAGTTGAGGTTGCACCTTGTGGAGACTGTTTTTATTTTGTAATGGTGGCTTCAGGTAAGGGCAATTTCTTCCTGAACTAATTAGTTTCATGAGGAAGTCTTGCCATGCATTTGTGTTAGTACATGGTCTTTTAATACCAGTTTAAAGTCAAAAGATATTGGACTAATTCTGCTCCTGTCTTGGGATACTGTGTGCATGCTGGCTCATGCTAGATAACCTTCTGAAAAAAAATTATCTGTAGTGATCACTTGTCATTCTAAGTCTTGGGTGACTTTTGCTGTAGGATTTCTTACAGATACAATTTATCTCCACAGGGAAAATCAAATACATTCATTTAAGTGAAATGCGAATCTCCCTTTTTATTTAGGGCTATAATCTCTATATATAATTTTAGATCTATTTTTTGATATAAAATGTTTTTTGTTAAAAATCAGGTTTGGATGATGCATCAGTAGATCTTTCCATGCTAAGTAAAGCTGAATGTTAAGGTTTTGTTTGCTACAGATGTTTAATGTGTCCCTTCCGCTGGTGAGAATAAAATTATGAAAAGCCTTGTGGATACATACACACCATCATAAGAAGGTCCTGGAAAAGCTTTGTGGTGAAGTCCTGTGCAGTCATACTTGGGAGAGCAATGTTGTAGCAGCTTGGGGTAAAGCAGTCTGGTTTTGGGAAGGAGATCAGCTTGTATTCAGAGTACCTGCAGAAAGCTTTTGATTATATGAGCTCACTCATTATGTGTTGTTGTATTTTCAGTGAAGATTATAACTTACTATGCTTGAGACCATTTAAATGTCTTTGTGGTTACAGTACCTCCATTTTTCTTCCAAAATGCCATTAAAGGAAGATTAGAGAACTGATTATTTTGGTTCATTCTGTACATATAATGAATTCTCTTTAAAACCTGTGGTTGCAAAGTTGGTTTGGTGTCAAATCTGTGGTGAATGAACAGACAGTAATGTGTCAAAAGTGAACTTTGCAGTTTATTTACTCTCCAACACTTTACAGCTAGTCCCATACATATTAACCTTTTAATTGCACAGTATGGTAGTAGACCCAGCTGTAAATAAACTGTTTTTATTCTGGTGAACTTTTTCAGTCTTTGTTATCACATTTTTTTTGCATGGGCCTCTTAGTAATTCTTAAGGAGTTTTTGTTTGGGTTTTTTTTAATATAAAAATTTGTTTCAGCTCTCTCTGAAAAGAAGACAATTTTAAATTCCTAGCTGGACTGAGGAATCCTTTGCAGTGCTGTACTACAAAATAATGTGCCCTGCAGAACACTTGACTTCATTCTTGTGTGACACTGGAGCTGTCTTGCATTGATACCCATCGTTCAGTGGCAACGCAGAAACAAATCCACGGGGTTTTCCCATAGAGACCGTAAGTGTCATGGTGGGTCATTGAAGATTAATTGCTATCATCTGTCATACATAAGATAATTAATAAGGAATCTTGGTCCAGATCATCAGATAAGACCATAAAAATGACTACGGAAATGGAGGATCTCACATGCATGGAGGGGCTGAGGGAGATGGGACTATTCAGCCTGGAAGGGAGAAGGTTCATGGGCAATCTTTTATCCTAGTTTCTAAATGCTTGATGGGAGGGAATAACGAAGAGGGAGCCAGATTTTTCTCAGTAGTGCCAGCTGGCTGGATGAGAAGCAATGGGTACACATTAAAAACCATGAAATTCTGATTGAACACAAGACTTTTTTTTTTTTTTTGGTGCTGTAGAATACTGGTCAAACACTGGCACATGTTTCCCATAGAGACTGTGGAGTTCCATCTGTGGAGTTACTCAAAAGCTGGCTGGACAACCTGTCCTGTTGCTCTAGGCACTCTGCTGCAGGAGGGCTGGACTAGATCTGAAGGTCACATCCACCTTCAGTTATGTGTATAGGCCATACATGTTGCCATATTTTTTTCAACAGGATTTTAAGTAGAAATCCAGCTTGGCCCTCAATTACCCTTGGACCAAAAGAGTTCTTGCATTCCAGAGTTATAAACACTCCATGGGAACAGTATGATTTTTCCAGTTTCTCCAAATCAGTGTCTTTCCACATAGGGAGCAAGGATTTCTGTCCCCTACATGCTAGCATAATCAGTACACTGTTTCATATAGCACTACCTGTCTGGAATAAAGAAACAAGTTATCTACTAGTCACATTTCCTGGACATCACAGTGTAAAATTGGCTGTTTAGTTGCTTAAAATGTCTTGTTCAGGCTAAATTTTTTCAATCCTTTGTCTCTATATTCTACTTTTCTTCTGCTTAATCCTTTTTTACTCCAATTTGGTGTAGTGAAAACTACAATTGGAGCAATTTAGCTTTTCCCTGAAACTAGGGGAAAAGAGTAATTTGCCCTGTGTCTTTTTTACTTCAAGCAGGTTGTCAGGAAAATTGGCTGAGCCTGTAGGCACGTATGTTTTCCATAGATTGTGTCTGGTACTTAGAATGACTTTTCCTATCATTGCACATCTGCTGTGGGTTTTGCTGGGTTCAGTGGCTTTAGATGAGTCATAAAAATTTCTTATGTGTTGTCCCCAATGCTTTTGCTGGCCCAGATAGCTGGAGCTGCTTGCTTCAGTGAAGGAGCATTGTGTGAGGGCAGCAGGAGTGTAAACTAGGACAAGAATCACTTTGGCTCTAAGGTCTCCTGGCAGTGAGATACAAACATGTAAAAGGACGGGATTCTTTATTTTTACTTCTATAGATGATGGGAAAGAAAGACTTCATGGTTTTTAAGCTGCTGCTCCTGGCTCTTTTGGCTGTCACCTTGGTCTGTGCGTGTGCATGGGGACTGTGACAACCAACAGCACCCGGATGAAGCCGAGAGCACAGGGCAATGTCTGAAATCAAAAAATGTAGTTGACCCTTATTCCTGCTTTTCTAAAAGAAAGAGAGGATGCTTTTTGATGGGAAATTGAACAAGTTTGAGGCTTGAGGCTATGACTGAGGGTAGGGTGCCCCTGAAGAAGGGCACCCAAATGCATTTAGGAGTGTGAAATAATAGCGTGTTCTATTCCAATGGCTTTGGATCTTTTTTTTCTGGTTATCACTTGAGAACTTCATAATGGGGTTTGGTGGGTGATTAGAAGTAGCCTTCTTGATGCTAATGCAAGCAATTGTGAAACACCTCCTCCATAGGATCAGGGCAGATGCCACAGAACCTCAGGACTTTTGGACAATGTCTCACTGATGAATCCCACCAAGACGGTGAAAAAGTTTTGAGCTAATCATCAGACATGCTGTCTATTTTAAACAGGTTTTCTAAAGAAAGAGGCTTCAGTGAGCTGTGCTTGGCTTTTCAACCCATCACTCCATTTGAACCAAATTTAGCAGGGCCATGAGGTACTCAAAAACATGACGTTTTGATTTCCATGAAAATCAGTATCTGTTTTTGAAATGGACTAGCCCCATATTGAGGAAGGAGCTATGCTGAGGTCAGCAGGCAAGTTCCAGCCTTATCTGCCTATGCATAAATGGCTGAGCAGGATACATATGGCAGAATTTGTCTGAGCAACTGCTGCTCCTTGCCTTGGCTTTATGCACAGGAGCTGTTTGTGTTTGGGAAGGGGAGGATGCAAGGAAGTAGGTCACATTCAAAGGAATAGGCCTTTTTTTTTTTTTTTCTCTCTGCTCTTTGGGAAATGTCTTGTGGGAAGTGTATCCTCTGTTTCACAAAAAATGTCTGAGGCAGACAGCTTGATGATGCCTAGTTATCAGAAAACAAATGTCTTTGCTTATTCTCTCCCACTAAAGCACTCCTCTCACTGCCTTAACTCGTTCTGCAGCTGTAGAAGAGTTTTACTCTCAGGCTTTCATTTTATTCTTTTTTTTTGTCCCTTTAGGATGTTGCATGTTTAGAAAGATAGTTGATATAGAATATGTAAGTTTGAAGACATGTATTTTCTTTCCAGTCACAAACTGAAGAGCTAGTCAGAGAAAACTTCAGCTTTCATCAGTGGTCTTAAAATTCTCATGGAAGTGTCCTGACATATTTCAATCTTCAAGACATCAGTTCCCCTTGTCTAAAGTAGCTGTATACCTTTTGCTAGCTGTTTGAAATACCTACTGAATTATTTTTTATCCTTTTAAAGTATCATGCAAATCTGATAGCAGATAGGAAAACTGTATAACGTGGAAAGTTTATAGCACTTTGTTTCAATGAACAAACAAACCAGCCAACCTAAACCCCTTCACTATCTTCAAAGAACTTCTCTGTACCTGCTCAGCACATGCTTAGCTGTGTATGTTTGTTCGGGAGAATATCACAGCTCGTATTTAAAATACACATTGTAATATACATCTCGTGGGAAGGTGTGGAAGGGGAAGTTGGAATGGCTCTTTGCTGATGATAAAATCAAAACAAAAACAACTGCCGATTCCCTGGCCAGCCAGCTTGCTGGGACATTTTTATAATTCTTTTACTCTGTTGTTGGAGGACTCCAATTAGCCCCAAACTGGAGCTCGCAGCTTGTGTGTGAAACAGGCAGCTGCTGGCACGCAATCCTCCCTGAAGTTGTTTCCTTTCCTTTTTCCTGAGATTTAGCGAAGGGGGGGAAGGGGTTGGAGTCACATGGATACAAAGCTTTTGATTAATGTCCAAGTCTGTGCTGCTGCGGAGGCTTTCCAACCTCTCAGCTAGCAGGGCGAGCTGGGAACCAGTGACCACTCGTTTCCTCCAGGCTGTGTCCCCTTCCTGACGGGAAAGGAGCGCCTCTGGGGTGGCTCGTCGCCTCCGGACCTCGGGCCGCCGCGGGAGCGGGGTGAGCGGGGGCTGCGGCTGCAGCGCGGCTGGGGACCGGCCGGCCCCGGCCCCGCCGTGTAACTTGGCGGGGTCTTTTGTTGTCCTTGTCCGCAGCGCAGCGCCGGGGCGCTCGGGGGAAGGCGCCGGGCTGGGAGCACCGATCCTCCTCGCTGCACCATGACAGAAGAAAGCAAGGGGGAAGGCAAGGGGGAAAGCGGGAAGGACTTGGAGAAGCAGCTTCGCTTACGCGTGTGCGTCCTCAACGAGCTGCTCAAGACGGAGCGGGACTACGTGGGCACGCTGGAGTTCCTGGTGTCGGTGAGCGGCGGGGCTGCGGGCCCGCGGCCGCTCCCGCAGCGGCGCGGGGCAGCCGCAGGAATCCCGGCCGGGAAAGGGTTTTGCCCCGAGCTTTTGCTTAAAAGGGAGGGAGAGTAACAGGTTTTGAAATAGCCGAAGAGGGGTCGTGCGTTCCTCCCCCCTCCGTCCCCCCCCCAGTCCCCACAGCCGCACTTTGGCACTGATGATCGCGCATCTCCGCGCGTGGAAGCGGATGGGGGTGATGTGTCTGGGTTCCCCCAAACCTAATGGGTGTGGGGGCTTGTGTTCATTTTAGGGCGCCGCAGTTCCACTACTTGCGATAGTCCTGGAAACCCAGCGGTGCAGGGGGGAGGGAGCAGGACAGAGGGGGTGCTGGTGTGCAGCAGCTGCTTGGCATTAAAGCCACATGTGGCATTCACTCCTGTCTTGTGATATAGGGTCAGCTGGGAAGGTAGCACATTCTGCTTGAGCTATGTTGTGACAGTTTTAGTTTCCTTCTACATTTGGCTGTCACTGTTGAGAGGATTATTGGTGCCAGGTAATAACCTAGTCAGAAAGAGAGGAGTTCTCACTCTCAAAAAGCCAAAATGATAAATTATTGCAGAACAGATGCGGGCACTGTTTCATTTGTGCCTGATCTTGGTAGCATCATTTTAGGGCTCTGATGTGATAAATACATTCAAATCAGCTGCTTCAGATTGCAAAAGTTTTCACAGTAGCCCCATCATACATTTCTCTCCTCCTGTCCCATTGAAGAGGGGAAATCCTTCCAACTGCAAACTTCCTGCTTTGCTGCCTTGAGAATTGTGGACTTTCTGCTTATTACCATGAAAGAGGAAATTCGTAAGTTGGCTGTGACAGGGAGAATAAAAGCACAGACATTGGAGTGAAATAAGATCTACAGAGTAGCTTATTTTCTCCATATGTTTATCCTCAGCAGAACCATGAAAAATGGTAAATGGTCCAATGTGTTGGGTTTGGTTTTTTTTTTTTATATTTGAAAAAGAGGCTGTGCGATTATTTTACTTGCTTCCATTTAATGATTAAGTTTTACCTATTAAAAAAAAACAAAAAACAAACCTATTCTAAGGCAATGTTCTTCCATATTTTTCCTTAAGCCACAAATGTGGTCTATGCCAGAGTCTTGGATTTCAGCAAATCTGAAGAATTTGTAATATCTTTAATTTTGAATTTTAAGGTTTGTACATAAGATATTTGAGTTCAAGCAGTAAGTGCTCAAATTCTCCCAAGGATCAGAATCTGTACGTGTTTCAAGTTCTATCTGGACATTGAATTCAGTAATGAGTCTTTTTGCAGTTTGGATCAAGATGATCTAAATAAATCATGTGGAGAAAGGGAGAAGGGTTGGCATTAAATACTTGGTTTTTCATCAACTTTTCAGATTCATTAATGATTGTGGAAAGGGTTCAAGTGACAGTTCAGAGATGTAAATCCTTCACAGAGAAATGTCACATGTTCTAATTATACCTCAGTTTTGTTTGAGGAAGCAACTTCTGAGCTTTCCTTTGGTCTACCTGCTAGGACTGCTGTTGAGATCAGCTGTGGTGGTGGATTTATGAGGGCCACTGGACTAGGGCCAGTATCACATCACATTGATTTTACGTTACCTGTCAAAACCATCCTTGTGTGAGGGGTTTATGTTCCAGTCAAAGTTAACAGTTAGGCTTCCAGGTCATCTCAGTGTCGTCAGTGGAGCTCATTGTGGTAGAAACCACCTTTCCTTTATGACTGAGAAGCTGAAACCAGTTATAGTCTCCCTAAGAGTTTGCTCAGGGTACCTGCAGTTTCCACTATAGTTGATAGGAAATAGGGTGTTCACTTAGATGAATGAAAAAACCCTGTGCATGGCTAGAGAATGAATAGGTTATAAGGAGGAAGGGACTTGCTGGTGTGTGTCAACATGGGAAATGCTTTGTTGGTTTCCCTGCACTGGATTATATTCTAGATTTATTTAGGTTCTTTTGTTTATGTTGCAATTAAAAAACATTACTCAGAACAGATTTCTGGTTGGTTATTTAAAGTCTTTTTTTTCCCCTCTACTCTATGATTGCTCATCCTCCACTTATCATCAGTGTAGTGAGAAGTAGCTTGGTTTGTTTGTTCTGTCAAAAGTCTGTAACACTGTAAGGTGCAAAGCAGAAGATTTGATATACTTGTTACTTTATTAGATAGAAGTAGCTGAGTAGTCATTCCCATGTGAAGTCATTCACCTCTTCCTTTTTGGCTTTATGCTATGTAAATACTATATTATAGTATATTGTTACTATAGTATATAGTATATTGTATTATATATATAGTATATTGTATTATAGTATATTATAGTATATTGTTTTACACCTGTACTCATCACAAAACAAATCTGAATGAAAAGGTTTGGTTGTATTAATATTATTCTTTTGCATCTCTGAATCTTCCAGTAATAAACTGCAGTAGTGTGGTCTGTTGAGATTTCAGTGATACAGAGCAATAACAGTTTTGGGCCAATTGCAGTGAGGTATATAAGCATATGTGAGGTGGATAAACTTCAGTCGCCCAGTAGTTGCAACAACGTTGGAGGGAGGAGACATGCACAGGAAATTATGAATAAATGCTTATACTTCAGATGTTTCATTATAACATTTAGAGTGTCATTGCAATACCAGAGTTTTTGTTCCTTCTAGCGTTTCTTAAAAGTAACAAGTCATGGAAGAATTTACTTAAGACACTAAAATGCCTTTTAAAACTATATCTGTAGATGGAGCTTTTTATTTCTTTTTAATAAGCTACAATATTAAGTTTCTGTTATGAACCATTGATACTTTACTAGCTAAATTATTGGACTTTTTCTGCTTCTGGATGTTCTTGCTAGTGATCATACCATTTTCCTGTGGCAAAATATGTTTTCCAATGAAAGAGAAACTTTACTTGAAGGAGAAGAGGAAAATCTTTTTTTCTTAGTAAAATGCACTTTCTGGAGGGGACAGAAAGCAACAGTTGGTGAATATTTGCACTGTCTAAAATAATTCCATGTCATCCAACTGTGTAACTGAATTATTAATAATTACCTTGAGTACTTATGGTAAAGATGCTTTAAAAAAAAATTGTGACATTATCAATATGTACCTTATCTCTTTCATTCTTTACAGTAAATGACCAAATGTCTATATTTACTGTGATCTGTGTAAACATAAGGACAATTTCTTATGTTGCCCTATAAGCACAATTAGCCTGGAGAAAAGGAGACTGAGGGAAAACTTTATCACTCTTTACAAGTACCTGAAAGGAGGTTGTAGTGAGGTAAGAATCAGTCTTTTTTCCCCAGCTAGCAAGTGCCAGGACAAGAGGAAATGCCCCCAGGCTGCGCTAGGGGAGGTGTAGATTGGATATTAGGAAAGATTGATCACTGAATGGGTGTTCAGGCATTGGAATGGGCTGCCCAGGGAAGTGGTGGAATCGACATCCCTGGAGGTGTTAAAAAAACATGTAGTGTGGCACCTGGGGACATGGTTTAGTGGTGAGCATGGCAGTGCTGGGATACTGGTTGAACCTGATGATCTTGGAGGTCTTTTCTACATTAACGATTCTATTCTATGACTAGTGAACTAGGGCAAAATGACCTAAACTTTTCTAAGATTCTCATTGGTCTGTGATTTTGTGCTGGGGAACATACGATTTTTAATGAGAGTTTTAAAAACATAGTTGGGGTTTTTTTTGTAATTTGCTGAATGTTTTCTTGTGAGGTTTCATTTACTGTGTAATCAGGGTATTCACTTGAATCCTCAACACTGCAGTAGTAAAGAGACCAGTAAAACTGTGAGGAGGAGTTGATGAGACATTAAGAAGTATTTAATTGTAAAGAGTTGCTAAAAAGTGGCTAGTTTATTTGTAATCTTATTACCTGATATAGGGCTTAGTTCTTATGTTTGTGGCCACTAAAGGCAAGCCAGGCCACAAAGAATTTTAGGATGCATGTACTTATATGTATGTATATATACATATATGTATATACACATATAAAATGTGCATCTCTATTTATTGGAAAGAAACTTTATTTTGGAATAGAAACTGGAAATGTAATCAATCTGCTACACTTGGTACTTCAGGGGATATCCATGGAAGTAGAGTTTAATTTCCTATGGCAGAGATTGTTTCTCTGGCGCAGTTTCGTGTTCTCACAAATTTGACGTTGATGGGAATAGAAGCAGATGTTGGCACTCCTGTAAGCCTTCCCCACGGCCTCAGCTGGGGTGGCTAGTTAGATCTTGAAGCAGCTGGGGGAGAAAAACAAAGCTAGTTTATTATGTAGACTATAATATGGTTTACAGAGTCTCTCAGTGAAAATATATGTTTCTGCCAGTTACCTCTCAAGTATCAGTTTGATTTTATTACATCCTACTGTACTATCTTCTGCTTTCACTGGAGTGAAAAAATGGTTAGTTTTCTTTAAATGTTCCCTGTTAAGGGAAGCTGATTCCTTGGTTTTCAATTGGTATAAAGAGATATTGTTTATAAGGTTTATTGTGCAGCCTTTTCAGTGTCTGTGTGACCCCTTGGGATCTGTATTCCCCTGCTGAACATTCCCCGTTTCTTGGCTCAATACATATTTCTCTGATTGTTGAGCAGACTAATTATTTGGAGAAGTGATTATAGTAATTGAGACTTCAGGTAACCTTTATAGTCAAATTCAGTGTTACTAGCCCTGACTAGCAATAGAGGATTTATGTCCCGGATGAAAACTCCTCAAATGGTCATGCTGTATAATAACGTTAGATGTTGGGCTTTCCACAAAAAAGAACAATTTATAGATGATCTTTTATGGCTGTCGTTTGATTCAAAAACAATGTGTCTGTGAGTGTTGTTTTTGTGTGCATGTGTATACATATATATCAGAGAATACCTTAAACTGGAAGGGTCCCATAAGGATCATCTAGTCCCTCTCACTGAATATGTTATATGTATATCTCAATTACAGTGATGATTACGGACTTCACAGTGCTTTTCATAATTGCATTTATATTTTATAAAAGGGATTTAAATGAATGGAAGGGAAGGGTTTTAGCTGGCTGCATTTTTTGATAAGGTTTTGTGATTTCCTTTCTCTTCAGGAAAAGAAAAACAACGTTCTATGGCTACTTCATCATAAAAAGTCAAAAGGAAGTGCAAACACAATTACCATAGAAAGTCAATATCTTTTCCATTCACTTCCAATTTCTGCTGTTTTTAACTTAAGTGTTAACAAAAAATGTGAGTGTGGCATTCTATTTTTATTTGACTTCTCTTGTCTATATCAATGGCACCACCTGTGGTCTCTATCAGAGTAAGGGTGACTGCTTAAAAGCTATTTATTTCTTTGTAACACCTGCCCCAAGGTTGAACACTGCTTTATGGAGTGGATTAGCAAGAAAGATTTTTTTTTTTTTGGTGTGTGTGTCTTTACTAGGTGAGCACAGAGTTCATGCAATGTAGGACAGTGGCAAAAAAGCAGAGATTTTTCTGAAGAATTTTCAAGGACATATCTTGTTTGGAATTGAATGGATTTATGCTAGACAATGACAAATATTTCTTACTTTTAAATGTATTTCCTCCTACTGCTCTCAGATGCACTTAGATTGTATTGTGAAAAACTCTTTAGGAAGAGAGGTGGTTTGATGAGCTGTTCAGTGATAAGTTTAGAACACTGAAAGGGGAAATCTTTGTTCCATAGCATTTAACAAACTTTTCTGCTCTTAAGAGTTATTGTAGACTAAGACTTAATCTTTTGAAGACTATAATATGCTTAGAAGTGTTGTACAACTTCATGATTTATCTGCATTTATAAATAGTTTTTGCAGTGTTCCAGCTTTTCCTTTCCTCTGCCTTATAGCTCAGTCCTAACTCTCCTGACACATGTATTTCACAAATTTGTAGTGAACTGGAATATGAGTCAGCATTGCACCCTTGCAGTGCAGAAAAGAATCAGCATCCTGGCACTGTTCTAGCAAGGGTATTGCCAGTAGGTGAAGGGAAGTGAGTCTTTACCCTCTGCTCTACATCTGTGAGATTTCCGAGAGTCAAATTTTTGGCTCCCTAATTGAAGAAATAATTTTACCCACTGACACAAGTCTGGTGCTGGGACTGACCAGCAAGGTGAGGAGGGGCCAGGAGCATATTGCTGCAAAGAGTCTGAGAAAGCAAGGTTTCCTTGGCCTTGAGAAGGCTTGGTGGAAGTTTTATTATTGTCTGCAATTCCCTGATGGATAGATGTGGGCAAGATGCAGCCACATTCCTCTCAGAGGTGCACAGTGGAAGAAGGAGAGGCCATGGAAGATGGGAATTCCGAAGCGATGTGACAGGGAAAAAATATTGCTTATAATAAAACTGGTCAAAAACTGGTGTAAGTTGTTCAGAGGGTGTTTTTTATTTTGCTTAAAGGTGATTTGGACTACCTGTCCTAGTTGACACTGCTCTGTTCAAGCAATTGGGCCAGATGACCTCCTTTCCAACCTCCATGACTCATCAGTTTGCAATTTATTGCGATGACAGAAAAAAAGGCTGACTGCCTTGAAGTTTCAGCCAGTTTCAGGAGAACAGAATTTTCAGGGTTGCATCTCTACTTTTTTTCCTTTATATTCTGAAATTGCAGTGCAAATGGCCCGGCTGTACCCGACAATTATTCAAAATTCAAGAGAAAACTCAGGTACAGAGTTTTAGGGGTTTTTAAAAATTTTAACTGTATTATTTTTGCTCAGGAAACAGATAATCTGTCACTTTTGTACTATTTTCTATTCAGAGATGTCTCAGTGCATTGCTTTCATTAATAAATCAAACCTGTGTTGTTCTACAAATGGGAAACTTAGATCTTGATTTTTGGGTCCCTGTGGAAGTTTGTGCCAGAACCAGAAATATAATCTGATGTCTTGATTCCCAGTTCACTACTCTGACAGCAAAGCAATCCTTTCCCTTCATATATAATTGATGCTAAAAGAATGGTTGTCTGCTTAGAATGTCTGAGAAGCTGCAAGGATAACTGTTCAAAGCCAGCTTCATTTTGTGCAAGCTTGATTGCTGCTGGGATTGTCTCATAGGCTGCTCACAGTTGAATTTATCCTGTTGTAGGGACAGAATTGAGAAATTAGGGGTTGACACTTATTTTAGGTCCCACGAGACCTCCAGATTATCCCTTGTGCTTTTGGCAGTCTGGCTGCCAAGTCATCTGGCATCCCTGATGGGCTTTCAAGTTCAAGGCTGAAGAACATGAAGGGACCATGTGGGAGAACAGGATAGAATGGAAGTGAGTACTGGAAAAAACAGTAATACATTGTAGAAAGGTGGCTTTCTTTATTTCAGTGTAATTTGTGTGATGCAGGCCCCTTGACAAATTGATAATATCTTGATGAGTGAAGCAGCATAAATAATCTAATCCTTGACCTTCCTAGGGAAGCTTTATATTAATTCTCATTTCAAAATGAAATTTGTGGGTGCTGATATTTGTGCCTGAATTTTAAATACATTACGTATATTGGAATGTTTACTTTCTAAATACATTTTTGCCTGTTATAATAACTAGAGAAAGTGATAAGTATCAATTTATATGATGTTGAATTTACATTAAAAAGGTGTTTCATAATTTCACCTCTGAAATAAATTGTTAATTTTCTAAGGCTGTTTAAAAGGAGTCATTCCTAGAGTGAAGGATGAATGTGTTCCTACGTATTGACTTAGTAATCCCAGTCTCTTTATACCTAAATCAAATATGTTGTGTTAGAGTGATGTCTGGGATGCTATGAATTTGTGCAACAAGGCTGGAAAACCATTTTATTGCCTAGTATGTGCTAAGTTACACCATATCCTTAAATTCCTTGGGTGGGATATCTGGATTCCTGGAAGAAACAGCCTGTGAAGGCATGCTTTGAAACAACATCCTCTGACTCTGCAGTGTGAGTGTGTTCTTTGCTCTTGGAGTCACAGAGGCATTTGAGACTTAAACAGATGTGGCAGCAACTGAAGCTCTGCAGTGTATAAGCACCACTTTCATTAAAAAGATACCACAGCCTGACAAGGTAGAGGGAAGAAAAAGTGGCACACACCTGTAGAGTTAGGGTTTTGTCACTTGTAAAATGTTTGTGGCTGAATAGTTTGTATTAATCTTTTTGTTGTCTGGGAGGGAGAGCTATTTTGCAGAAGCCATAGGAAGCAGGAAGGCAATAAATAAGTCCTGATTCATGGAATGGCTTTGTAAAAATGGCCACCCTACATTTATAATGAGAGCTACATCCTTCCTTCTAGTGTCTGTTGGTTTTTGTTCATGAAAGGTATGATAAAATACTACTTAAAAATGAACTTGCAGAATATGATAAAGACCTAAAATGAGACGTGCTGGAAAGAACATGTGAATTGCTGTGACAGATTTAAGAAATGGTCTATCCCACTGCCTTGATTCTGGCCAGGACAGGGTTAATGTTTGCAGTGGACAGGAGGGGACATGGCTAGGACTTGGAGATTATTCTGTACCATCTCACATCATTGGTGGGAGCAGGGAAAAGGGAATCTCTTTTTGGGAGAAGGGGATCCCTTCTGGTCAGGGTAGCATGACGGAGGCAGTGGTCAGGTACTGCTGTTTCCATCTGAATCATTTGCCTCTTTCTTGTGCCCTCTGCCATTAGTGATGTTGCTGTTACTGTTAATTTTCTTATCTCCTTGCTGTTTCCAGTGAATTGTTCTTATCTCTCTTTACCTTTTGTGCCTCAGATTTTCCTCTCCAGCCCACTGCAAGGGGAGGGGAGAGCAGGGGCTGAGTGAGTCAGTGATGTGTGGTTTCAGTGGGAGCACTAAATTTGGGAATACCATTACTAAACTACAACACACAGTAGGTTTTTTTAATAATGGTAAGTAGTAGCATTACTTAGGGACTTTGTGCTTCATGACTGGGGGCTGTGTCTCCTGAGGAGTGTAGGTGTAGTACTTGGTTGCAAACTAAGTGATTTCTGAGTTTGATTATTTTTGTATTTGTGTATCTTTTTGGCATCTGTAACTTCCGAATATGTGTCCCATAAAAGAATTCCTTTGATGCATTTTAAATGTCCTGTCTAAAAATTTTGCTAAGTACTTACATCACTGTTTTTCTCGTTGGAAATCTATTTATTCTTCTTATGAAACCCCTTTCATACTTTCAATCATCTTTCAAATTCCTTTGTGATGAATTCTTCTGGTGTTAGTATCATTGATCTTCTACCTAGTTTCGTTCTTAGTCTTTTGCATACAGTTTTCAGAGGGCAAAAACAAACATCCCCAAATGTGTAGATGTTTTTAATAGATGTCCGAGGTACTGAATTATGACTTCTACTGTCATAATTCAGTACCTCACACTTGTCATAACACATTTCTTGACTGAAAGATGTTAGTATTATGTTTATCCTTCTGCAATGTGTCGTTAACACCTTACTTAGGCCCTTTTTTCACCTCTTTACTTACCTTTAAATGTCAAAAATGGTATTTTTAGAGATTGGGTGAGATTCTTGAAGTATGACTTGTTGCTACCATTTGCTTTTTCTTACCATTCTGTTTTGCTGTGTGAATAGGGAAAAGATCTAGAAAGAGTTCTCAGTGAAGGATTAAATAGCCTACCAGGAATAAATAGGAGCAGTAGGAGTTATGAGATTACATTACATTTCTGCGCTCTGGAAATAGAAGGAGAAAATATTAAGGAAAAAAACACTAGCAAGGTAGGAAAGGGTTATTAAAATTAGTTATAAAAATGAAAACTTGCACAAAGATCCCCTTTGAAAGATGGCAAGTATGTGATGAGATTTCCTCATACTGTAGTATATGTGTTAATAGGGTAGGCATCACTGGCTTTTGCAGTGTTAAATTAGATGCTGCTCCTGGTCCCAGAAGTTACCTATGTTATTGGATGTTTGCTGTGAGTGTGGAGCAGTGCAAGTGCAGCATTTCTGAGACATCTTCAAATACAGTCAGCTTGAGGTGTGAAAATACCATTATCTTTGAATTTGGTTATTGTGTGCTAATTTGCTTTTATTTTATGATAAAATATGAAATTTCAATAATTATCGAGAGATAATTGAGAATTTTTTATTAAAAAGAGCAGCATGTGAGCTGTTTTTAGTTAATCTCTTTTATCAGTAAAAGAGATCTCCAGATTTTCAGAAGGGTGTGACAGATTGAACATTTCAAAAGTGCTAAGTTGACAATTGCTTCCATAATTTTGGAAATATGTTTGGCAGAGCTGAGATCTTTCTGTGGCTTAGAGTTACAGCAGAGACATGTTAAGTACAAGGATTGTATCTTTAGTTTCCTCTAAGTGGAAAGGTTCATTTTCTATTAAGATGTTGGTTCTGTAGTTCAGTTACACAGAACAACACATAAACACCATTAATAATAATACTGGAATTAATGAATGGAAATTACAAAATTAATTGATTGTAGACCACATTTCTATATCTTGTAATATACCTGGAAGGATTCTTTATGTAGGCAGGGGCAGAAGAGTGAAGAGCTGATAGCAATAACTTTTCATTTACTTAAAGGTTCATTTATCTCTTTGACACTGCATGAGATCCTGTTTATTAAGAATAATGCCTGGAAGTTGGCAGTTATATTCTGTATGAGTGTGTTAATTTCTTCCCATATGCTATGAGGCTGTCCTCACAGGAAATAAAGGGACTTTTTCCCATGTTTAGTTATGCTGAACTGTTAGAATAGTCAGACTGGACAGAAACAATGGGAAGGAAAGTTTCCTGTTTTCTGCAGATATTGAAGTGGTCTTCGACCCTTACCAAGGAAGATCTTCAGTCCCACTGTGACTGCACAGAGAACTGATTGTCATTACTGGGTGGAGATGCTGTGATCTCTCTTGAAATGCAGTGCTTTGCTCTTAAATGTTTTAAGGCAATTTACTGGCTGTTCTATCTGTCTCAATTACATCTCAGTATTTGCACTTAGGAATAGCAAATTGACAGCAAGAAATGCCTCATGTTGCCTCTTGATAAACACTCAGATGTATTATGCTGTGTTTAGAATAGTTTTAGATAGGTGATGAAATAAAGTTTGGGCCTGACTGATGTCTTCAAAAGGAAAGCAAAGCAGAATACAAACATAGTAGACTTGGAAGCTTTTCATAATAGTAAGGATTTGAACTGCAAAAATGAATCATGCTTTGTTTTTGGTCTACTGTGCCAAGACAAAATTGGAGAAGGCTGGTAAATCAGTGTCTCGGCAAGCACTCTGGTGAAGTTTTCATGTGAAGCTGAGGATGAATTATGCTGATACTGCTACAATATAAGCTGAGATTTTCCATACGTAGGTGGAGACAAAGACTCTGACTGCCTCCCCCCCCCAAAAAAAATACTGTGAAAATCTTTTTAGTCAATATTCAACCTGTAAGTTCAAAAGAGATTGCTTGTCTTTAAATTTCACATACTTGTGTTATAGAACATTCCCATGAGTTGTGGGAGATGACCATCAGTCATGATTAAAGATTATTTTAATTGGAATACATGAAGATAAAATTCGAACAGCAGCTGTACTACTGGTAGAATTACTTCATAATTTTATTTAGTAGACCAAGTGAAGAAACTTCTTCCAAGTTAAAAAATGTCATTTCCTAAAAATATAATTGTATTTTATAGTTACAGTAGTTTATCATCTGTTAAACTATCAATTTTTAAGTAATTAAATTGACTAGTTACAACTCAGTCTCATTAAGTTCTTAACTTTGATTCCATAATGCAACTTTCAACACATATAATCCAGTAAAACATAAGTTTTCCAAATTAATTTGCAAGGTGCTTCTTCACTGAGAAATATTTTTGATTCCTTCACACACTTTTTTGGGTCTGAGTCAAAATTTTCAGGTGAATTGGTTAACAGAGCTTCTCTTGTTTCTCTGTCAAACTTATTTGGTATACAAATGCCACTTTAAAATAGTTACCAATGAAGTATTACATAAAATACTCAGTTGTCCTGGCATTTAAACAGATTTTATGTAGATTACTATACAGTATTTGTGAGCAAGTGATGCTGGCAGTTGCTGCATCATGAAGAATGAAGGACCAGCTGAGGTTTATTTGGGCATCCTGTGAGAAATGTGTACTGGAAATACACTGGATTAATTAGCTTTCATCTCTATTACAGCAGCATCCAGCACAGAAAGTAACAATTTTTGCACTTGTAGATTTTGCTAATAAAAAAGCTTGGTGTTTGGACCAAATGAGATTTTCTTATTACAATAAGAAAAAATAAAATACTAAAATATGACTGTCGTGACAACCATTATGCATTTGCATATTGCATATCTTTGTAATGAAAATTTCCCCATATTTACTTGCCAAGTCCATTTGGCTTTTGACTGCAGGAACTGTTAGATGTAAAACAGGGCTTTGGCAAAATGTTATTTTGTGTCTAAAATGTTTGTTCTTGTATGCTGTTGTCTTTCTTAATGTACCGTGGCAGTAAAGGCTGTAATGGCTATTCCAGTCCTTTTCCTGTTGTTTTCCAGCCATCAAACAGCTCTGGGATAATACAATGCTCTGACTTTCCTGTTTATTTCTAAGACTTTTAATTTTACTTTTTGTTAAAAATTTAAAATTAAAAAAACTTTTAATTTACTTTTAATAAGTAAATGTTTCTCATGTTCTGACTAGTGGTAACAAATACATTTGCTACAGTTATGCCACAGACTTCCAAAAGGAATTTACCAGTATATCACAGCAATTCTGGTTGCTGACCTTTTATTCTTCCATTTCTGCAAATTTATTTACTTGGTTTTGTCTTGCAGGAGGTGGTGGATGGTTATTGATAGATAAGTGGACTTGAGATAGGTGCAACATTCATGGTCAATAGGGCAGCTGTAGCTTTACTGTGCACTACAGAGGGGAAGCAAATATTAGCATATTAAATATCCCTATTGTGGTATGAAGTCTTGTACAGTGAAAGATTTGAGGTTTTTTTCTGGTTAATGAAAAATGTACATGAACTGCAGATTTTCCACATGCAACCAAATTCCACTTCTAAGGTTTTAAGAGAAAATGAAGCATCTTAAAATAGTAATTTTGGCCTTTAGAAAGCTTCTGCTACTACAATAAACACCAATATTTTAGGGGACTACTGTTTTCACCAATTTTTGCATTTAGGATATATGGCTACATCAGGTGCTATCAAATATTGCCTTTCTATGTAAAGACTTGGCCCATCACTTTATAAATTAGTTTCTTCAGCAGATTGTCATATGCAGATATATCTAGCCCTCTGTTCCTAGTGTATCTTTAATTCTGATTTACATGCATACACCAAATATTACATAGATTTAAAACCATGATGAGTCATGACCAGACCTAAGATGTGAATATGGTTAACATAAATTATGAGGTGGCCTGATTCTGCGCCCAGGCTAAGACAAAGACCTGAGGAACCAGACTGTTGGTTAAATTTTGGATTCTCCTCAGATCTCCAGTGCTTCTGGTGCAGAGTGAAAACAGTTCAGCTGCCAGCTCTCTTCTACCCCCACCTATTCACATGGGGACAGGACTTAGGCAAGGCACTTTGTCTCAGCCTCTGCGTGTACTTTGACTTGATAATCTTACACTTTTTTTACTGCTCTTTTAATAACTATTACTCAGGACTTTGCCACCTGGCCTTGGGGAATTAGATACTGCTGCTCCTGCCCAACAGAGGCTTTGATTTTTTTAATTAAAAAGTCTGTGTCTGGTTTTTCCCTTAATGAGAGGGAATTTCTTCAGTGATAAGTACTTTGACTGAAAATGAAAATACATTTAGATTGTTTCCAATTTTCTGTAAGCAAACTTTTACACAACAGACTTCTAAATTTGTATGCTCATACGTATGTATGTCCACTTAACTGGAAATTTTGGGAAAACAAACTTTCCTTAGATTTTACAGCAAGGTAGGGAATGAGCTGCTGATGCCGTTCTAATACCAATTTTCTTTTCAGGTTTGTTTTAGAGGCAAATAAAGCTGTGCTCAATATGAATAATAAAATAATTATAGCTGTGCAACATATATATAAGCGTATGTGGTTGGGGGTCAGTCCTAACCTGAGGCATTTACTAGAGATGCCTATGTCAGGAGTTGTTTATCTACGTAGTTAATGGATGAAGACAAACTTGGGTAGGAGGCTTTGTGTCTTTCCTTTTTTGCTCAGTTACTGAATTAAGTCAAATACCCTTCCTGAAAGCTGAGTAATAGATTTGTCCCTTGTTTATTTATTGGTGTTGTTATAGAATGGTTTGGATTGGAAGGAATGTTAAAAATCATCTATCTCCAACCCCCCTGCCATGGGCAGGGGACCTTCCACTAGATCAGGTTGCTCAAAGCCTCATTTAGTCTGCCTTCAACAGGTGGAGTCCACAACATCTCTGGGCAACCTGTTCCAGTGTGAAGTTTGTTAGATCTTCTCAAACCCAGTCTCCTACAGTGAGCAGTTCTTCACTCTGCCAGTTCCTGCTTTCACCTTTTGCAGCTTGGGTAATGTGGCTGGGATACTTTGCTGGTGAAGACAGAGGTAAAAAATGGCATCGAGCGCCTCAGCCTTCTCCGTGTCCTGGTAGCTAGGTTACCAGCATCCTTCCTGAGTGGACCTGCATTTCCCTAGTCTTCTGTTGCTGATGTACCTTAGGAAGCTCGATTTGTTACCCGTGATGTCCTTGGCCACATTTAGTTCTGCCACTGCTTTAACTTTCCTAACCATCTCCCTGGCCGTTTGGATAATTTCTCTGTATTCTTCTTGTGCTACCTTTCCCTGCTCCCACCCTTTTTAAGCTACCTGTTTGTGTTTAGGTTTGTCCAGGGGCTACTTGTTCATCCATGCAGGCCTCCTGGCATTCTTTCCTGATTTCCTGTTACTTCAGAAGACTTCCATCAGATTTATCTATAAATTTTCAGCTTTAGATTTCCATTGAAAACTGTTCCTTATGCTGTGAAGAATTCCTTTATTCATGTTCAGATTTTTACTTTCAGTCTTTTCTGCCTGCTTCTAGTATGAATAAAAGATGACAGCTTTTGTCACCTCTCTTTGGTAACCAACAAATGAATTCATTAAGTGACCATTAATAAAATTCTTGTTTCCAGAAGTGTACTTAATGTTTGTGTTTGTAAAGGCTTTTACTGGAGCTACTGTATGTGCTCAAAAAAGCAAAAAGAAGTTAACATTATCCTGGAACTGTAGTGTCATAATGGAAGTGCTTTGTCTTAGTTTAAATAAATATTTACTTTGAACGTCCAAATTTACATTAGCTAAGAAGACTGTTAATGTGTATTGTAGATTGTGTATTCTGATAATAGTGCTGGATAACACATAATGGATAAGCATTCTCAGAATGCCAGAGTTATTCTGAGTTTTGCCTGTTGTTTATGGTGCATTCAGACTTCCATTATTTGGACCAAATGGAACTCAATCCATACTGTTCCTGTCAGAGGTGCCACGTGCTGTGAGGTGGGTATTCTGACAGCTGGCATCTGGAGTCATTGCTGAATCAAAGATGAGAGGGAGCAGAGACAGAGACTGAGCAATGCTGCAAAAACTGCTAGCCCTGCCAATAACAAATTGCAAAATAGAAGACTTGAGTGTCTGGAATTTTATTTTCTTGGCCCAAGCATTTTAAAAATTATGGGTAACAAAGTTTGAGTGTGTGCCTACGGATGCTGGAGGCTTTCTATGCGTCTCCTGGACTTGGTTAGGGAAATAGCATGAGGGGTAAATTTAATTGTCTCCTAGTGACATGTCTGAACCTCTAGCTAGTTCTTTCTAACATAGATTGGCCTGCCATAGTGCAAGAAAACATGATGTAAAAAGCTTCTCCACCCTTCGGTTGAGCAGGATCACTGGTATGAAAAAGTAGCTAGCAGCCCTGGTTGGGGGGGAAAGAGGAGCAGGCTTGGAGGACCTGGAGGAGATAATTGTTTTTTGAAACAGATGAAGGAGAGGTCTCGTTAATTTTAAGATATTGCAGGGAAAACACAACAGTGTGATAGGAGAAAACACAACTGCTTCAGGTGTTAACAATATTTTAAATATAAACTGGTGCCTTTCAGAGATATGCATGTGCCCTCTGTTAGTGAGGGGTACCTAGACAGTGCTTTATTGATTTAATTTTTAAAAATCTGACTCATTTGATCTCATGGTATATTTAAAGTTTTTAAGGCCAAAAGTGATTTTTAAAGTTCCATATTTTAATAATTTTATAATACTGAGAAAATAAGATAATGCTGATTTTGTACAGCACACTGAGTGTTAACGTCGTTCTGCGTGTATTTAAGCACTTAGCACAAATGAAATGCTTATCTTTCCTGTTTTATGGCCAGCTCAGTAAAGCACAGTACATTTGCTTTTAATAAACAGATACGATGCAAGAATAGAGTTTTCTGTGCGTTTGGTCAGGAAACTGACCCCTTCATATTTTGTAGAATTTCATTAAACATGAGGAGGAGGCAAAGTGGAGGATGCAGTGGGGTTATTTTCCTCATGTCGGAGAATAGGCTTTTACTCTTGTGTGTGAATCCAGTCAGCTCAACCAAGTGAAAAGCTCAGAAGTGCCCAGTGGAGGCTAATTAGAAGCCTCCACCATCGCTGTCCACAGAATCTGTTTGCACTCAGTATTCTTGGCACCCTGCTCACCGCTGCACTGATTTCACTCTTCATCTGCCACCTCTCTGCAGCCTCTGTGCCTGTTCCAGTCCAGAGCCACTGGCTTGAACAGGATTTTCCAAGCAGTTGCATCTCTGATATCCTGCACCCTTTCAGTACCAAACCTTAAAGTTGGATTGGGAAAGAATTTGACTCTTTTCCCACAGGATGAATATGTTCATAAATGCAGGATCAGGGAAAAAGGGTAAAATAGCATAAATCAACAGAATTGTGAGCTGGTAGTGGATGATAGCAGTGGAAATGGCAAGCAAGTGAGAACAGGCAAAAACAGCCAATGAATTGTAAGCAGATAGATAAAAACACTTGAGTGCACTCTTTATAAAAATCTTGCACTGAAATTCTGTGTTTCTAGGTCTTCTCGTTTGTTCCTGGTTATTTAGAAATAGTAATGAAATACTAGGAAAGTGAAATTCCTTGCTCTGGTAAACTCCAAGGTTTGCTTAATGTATGACTATTACCAGCTGGTCTTCTGAAGCAGTAGACTTCTGCTTTGAATGTAAAGGTTAATGACTTATGCAGAGGTGAGTATCAATTTACATGTCAGAATGCATGTTTTTCAGCTTAAACACAATTACTGGAGTTGTACTACATTGCTCGTGTTAGTGCAGTTCTGTTGGACAAGAAGAGCAGGGGAAGATTAGACTTCATTGCAGTGCCAGGGGCTGGTACCTGTTGAACTTCTGCTAACTCTGTGCTCCTGTTGGGTGATTTCGTTGTCATCATATGTACAACTTTTTTTTCACTGTAGAGTATCTACTCAGTGTTGTAGATAAAGACATAATTTGTGCAACAGTGTTATGAAATCAGGGACAACATGACCAGTTCTTTCAGTTAACCAATATACTAATCCTTACTCTGCTTCCTTTCATGGTTCTCTGCTTGACCAGCCCCATTTTTTTGCAACAGCCAGGGAATACGTTTTACTGAGGATCTGTCGTGTGATGTGGAATGGGAGTGATCACACTAGAAGTCCATTGCTTTTCCAGCGTATCCTCTCTCAGCTTTTGGCAAAGCACTTCACACTTCATCTGTAGTTTTGCTGTCTAATGCATCTTTGACTGTGGGACAAAGAGATGCCATGGGTGTTGGATGGAGAGAGGTGATGAGGGAAGCTGCTTCTGGAGTCCTGCTGGTCCCCTGCTCCATACAAGGGAAAGGTTCCTTGTATGAAGTAGAGATCAGTAACCTTCTTCCTGCTCAAAATCAGAAGCTTCCTTCACAGTTTGGGATTGATCTCTTCAGTCTTCATTTAGGTTACTTAAGATGCACTACAGTCTATTTTTAAAATAAAATAATAAATTATTATTACAATTTTTTATTATTAATAATAAAAATAATCATTAAGAAAAAAGTAATTTAGCAAAAGAGAAATGTTCATTAATGAAAAATGTAAAAGCCCAGGGGTTTAATTATATTTACAGTTTGAATGGAAACATATCTGGATAAATTCTTTGGGCAGACATATAAAAAGAACAGTTCTGGAATGCGAAAACTTGGATATTGCATAGAGAAGTTTCTGAAAACTGAAGTGATGAGCTTGAATTATGTGCTAGGCACCTTAGTATATTAATATTTTAAATGGAAGAATACCATTAATATAGTATTCCACAGAAAAAGATGTTATTTTGCAGTTCTACTGTTTTAAATACGTATTTAAAACTGTTTTGAGAGGTGCATTATTGAAGTCAATCTAAGTACTATTTGAACATAGTTAAGGACTGTAGAAGAGAACTAACCAAATACACATCTGAAACAGACATTGTGATTGTTCTTTGAAATTTTTAATAGCATGTGTTACAAGTCTGATTCAGCTATGAAGTTAATTCAATGAATTACTTAATAGCAGTAATATTTAGTATTTAAAATTTAGCGTGTTATGAACTTTTTTTGTTAAGTAAGACATCTATTACTAATTTTGAAGAAAATGTGAAATTTTATTACCCTAATAGATTTTGCATTGCTTTGTATGTCCTGAAAACTCGCTGGATGTAGCACTTTAATCAAAATCATATGGTAGTCCTTACAAGTGAATAGGATAGGGATTTTGCTGCTAGAGTGCTGGAGTAATTGTATGGTAATAAAGTTGTGGGTTTGTTTTTCCTTCTTGATCAGTATGTCCTGACACAAAACCAAAGTCAAACCTTTAAGGACAGTGGGCTGCAGAGCCTCTGGGGTCAGCAGTAACTTAGGAGAAGTATTCAGGGAGGTCAGAGATCAGTTTAGGGGCCCATTTATCAAGGGAATGAGCACGGGGGGCTCCCTCACCATTGGTTCATGAGTTGATTTAGAAACCAGGAGTGAAAGCAGCAGGATGGAAAGCGCAGCTGAGATCTCTCAAGCAGTGCATTGATGGCACTGAATGCCTTTCTGGGTCATGGTCGTTTCACCAGTGAAGGGTTGGTTCCCCAGTCCCCCCAGCAAAGGGAAGGGCGAAGGCCCCAGCTGAGGGGGGAGGAAGAGTGGGGCATGTGGCTCACGCCGCTTCATTCACAAGCACAAGGATGGCAGAGGGCCCAGACTTTTCATAGAAGTCCTGCACAGCAGCTTTCAGTCTAAATTCATGCCACTGATTAGATGCAAAGTTTCTTTTCATTCATAGCAGCCAATTCGTTCCAGTGAGCAGAGAAACATAACATAAAGTATAGAAAACACAGCCAGCGGTTGCCAATTTCTAGGCAGACTAAAACCTTTTCGCTGTAGCTGAAGTATGCTTATCATGTAGATTTCCCTCATCATGACTTGTTTTCAAAGTTAAACACAATAGCAGAGTGGGCTCTAGTAAGCATTTGGTATGCTTTGAAACTTTGCTGCCTAGCTAATTAATGTGATTTCAGTTTGAAGTATGGGCTGTGTCACTGTTGTTTCTGTAAAAAAAAACAACTATGGAGAGTTTAGAATAAAGCTGTAATGATTGGTGTGACTGTAATCAGCTTTTTGTCAAGGTTTTTTTAACCTTGAAAACTATCCATACCTGTTTTCACATGTAACATTTTTGTGTCCATCTCTAATTAGAACTGTGAAATTTTTAATTTGTGGGTTGGCTGTTTTCCCCAACTCCAAATTATGTTAATTACTGAAAACTTAATTGGAAGACGACTGTCTCCAGTAAGGAAAGAGTTCTGTGGGTAGTTGAAAATATTACAAAAGGCCTTCCCACTTACTAGCTATTAATGCTCTGAAGATGAAAGTAGTCTGTATGACTTAGAAAATGAATTTGCTTACTAGATCTTTATATATATGGAGCAAATAATTCTCTCCTGCACTATCATTGCCTTGCTGGTTTGAATAGGTTTTGTAGAGATAGGAAAGTGAGCAAATTTTTTCTCTACTTAGATGCATAAGTAACAGTCACTTTTGAAATGCTGCTTTTCTCTAGTGTTGTGGCTTGTTTTGCATGATCACTGTGATGTATACAGTCAAATGCTGGGTTAATCTAGGTCTCAGTCATTTTGTAAAATGAAATTAGAGCCACAACAGATTCATTTTTGTCTTCTGAGCCTGACATCCCACTGTCTGGTAGGTACAGGGTCCCAAAATCTCTTCCAAACTGCAGTCGGAAACATTCAAGGGGCGATACAGTTACGGGTTCAGTGCATGCGAAAAAATTCCGTATTTCAAGGAATTAAAGATGATGATGAATTAGAAGAAAAGATCTTAGTGATCTAAATTCATAGGATGAGCTAAGTACTGTCGTGCCCAATCGTTACTAGGTCTGACCAGAATAAAAGGGTATTTGTTTATTATTGCTGTCTGAGGACATTCATCTTCCCCTCTGTTGCGCTAAGCTGTCTGCAGTTTCTTATGATGCTTAAAAATGGAAACAAGCCTTCATAATTAAAATATTTGTGTAGCTGTTTTGTTTAGTCCTTGAATATCCTCAACTGTACTAAAGCACAGTTGAGAGGTGGTATTTAAATTATTTGTAACCAATGGAAAAGATACTTAGGAAAAAGGCCCCAAAAAGCATATGAAAGCAAAGCAGTGCTTATGACTGTGCCCTGAACGACGATGATTAGAGTATTATTTTTGTGGTTTTTCAAGTGGCAAGAAGTGTTCTCATTGTTAGTGGAACCTAATTAAAAATAATTATGTTCTGGCATTTTGCTTTCTGATACAGTTTGGGCTGTAGTGGTTCTCCATTCTCTCCCTTAAAGTTTAGGAGGGTTTTCTTGGAGTTTAGGAGGGGTTTTTTTGTTAGGTTTGTTGTTTTTTTTTCCCCAGATGTGATGTATTAAAGTTGTCTCAACCATGTTAATATATTTGAAGTGCAGTGTGTTGCTCCTCACGTGCCATGAGTCTTGAGTTGAATGTCAGAGATTTTTGGAACCATATACATTAATTTATGAAGCTCAGTGTGATAGTAAAATACCTGAATATTTTATTCCCACAAAATCCAATGGCGGTTACAGAATTTCACCATTTTTTTGCCTTTTCAAAAAATTAGGGTCTGTATATCCAGAATTGTTTGGGGATCTTTTTTCCATTGCTTCATGGTGCTTGAAAAATTATTTATTTTCTTTGTTTCATTGCTAAATGATTTGAAAGTTACAAATGTAACGTAAAAGACAAATTCTGATGCAACATTTTTTTTCCTTTTGATGCTTCAAAAAGTTGTAACTCCTTGCAGTACTACATGGATTACCTAGTCTTGTATCTACAGTTTGGGGAAAAAATTCTCTAGTTTCATATTTTTGAAATTTTTCAACCTCTTAAACTTTTTTTCAATATACCACCCAAGAATTTGAAAGAAAGAATATATTACTTATACCTGATGGTGACACAATTTCATTAAAGGAATACTTTAATTCCCCAATCTTAGTTTCATTGCTTTTGAATGAAGCCTTGGGTTTTTTGAAATGATCCAGAAAGCCTGAAGACTATACCTTTAAAATGCAGTGTGAATTAAAGACCCATATGTGTCAGGCATTGCTAACAGACAGACTTTCAGGTGTATGTGTCTTGTCCAAAGAAAGCTGTTAACAAATGTTTTCAGCATAGAATTCCTGTGCTCTACAGGTAATGAGGAATGCTGTCTGTTCCTGCTCATCCTGCTCTTTGCAAGCACCAAACTGGAGGTTTAGAGAGCTGGGGTACAGTTCATGCTACAGTGAATGAAGGAAGTCCAAATGTATGCTTAAACTTAATGTCTTTGACATTTGGTCCATAGGCAGATTATTAGCATTTGTAAGTTTGTATTTCCTCTCCTAATCTTTCTGTAATTTCGCTTAGTCTTTTTGACTAAAAGCACTCTTAAATATATTGCTCAGTGGGTAAATTCCTCCACATAGTTCATGAAATTGAGTTATTTGATTACTGATAGAACCTGTTTCTAGGAATGTGCAACACATTTCTAACTCTGAAATATCTGGTTTGTATGTGCTTATTAATTAACAATTAACTGTAGGTATTGCAGATGGTCACCATAGGATATAAGGTATTTACATAATAGATATTGATAAAAATCAATGGACAAATCTGCTACAAATTCTCTTGGTTCTGGGTGGTGATAATTTATAATGGTTTTTCTTCAGCTTGCAAGGGAGCATAAAAATGATTTTTTTTATAAGGAAAGTAATGGCAACTTTTCTTACTGATATTATAAGCAAGCAACAGTAATATACCTTCAACTCCTTCATTTTCTATACCAATCCCCCTTCACACACACACAAAAAAATTATATATATGTATCTCTTGGCAACATTATCTTCCTGTGTAAACCTGTGAGTTCTCCTGCAAAGGAGTCTGTGTGAGATAATACCATCTAGCAAGAGATCGTATTATCATCAGAAGGAAGTAGGAACTATTAGTACTTGACAATATGTTCATAAATGGTATAAAAAGTCAAAGATAGGCACTGGCTGTGAAAGAGAGACTTTCTCACTGGTCTTGAGAAAATACACAGCTTCAGACTTGAGAGATGGTCTGTGAAAAGGGATCTGTTAAAGGGATCATCTGTTGAAGGGATTGGTGTATGTGGGTCAGAAATCTTCTGTGAAGCAGATGGACAGAATTCTCAAATACTGGCCCTTTATAGGACAGATGGGGACTGTAGTCACCATTTGACATTGCTTTTAGAAGTACAGCTCTATACTGGTTAAGAAGGTCATAGAAAGCAAGTTCTTACTTTTGAAGAAATCTCATTTCATTCGTACTGATGATTTGAAAGTGAAATAAAAAAGAAAATGCAAGCAATAATAATCCACTGTAGATTTCCCCTGATTTTTACATAAATCATGTATCTGAACTGATGCCTGGCTCCATGGATGGGATCATAGAGCTGCTGTGTGTGGTGATTTCAAGCCTAAGCTGAATTTTTTCTCAGGGCATTGAATTCCTCTGTTGTGTAGAAAAGGAAAATGCTGAATCTTCCTGTTGCAAAGGCACTACTTCCTGTATATTCTTACCTGGGGTGTTGTTTGTAGGATGAATAGATGTACTCTGTTTTTCTTTGGATTTTTAACTGTCTTGAAGAAAACCTTCACATCTCAATTTCATTTGCTATTGCAATGGATCATATTTTTCCTGGGGACCTTGAGTGAATTGTTCTTAGAAAGACAGTAAGATTCAGCAGTAGTCTCAAAATGGCTTTTCACAGTTATCATCACCAAAAAGTTGTATTTCACAGCCTTATTGATCCTTAATTCTTGAGACTAGGAATGCATGGAGAAAAACAGAAGGAAATTACATATCTTGTTTGGATCAAACATGCTTTTTCAGGAAGCATTTCTTCACTAAAGGTGTGGTTAAGCATTGAAATGGGTTGCCCAGATAAATGCTGGAGTTGCCATTCCTGTAAGTGTTCGAGAAACAGCTGGATGTGGCAATTAGTGATGTGGTTAATTAACATGGTGGTATTTGGTCAAAGGTTGGACTCGATGGTCTGGGAGTTCTTTTCCAAACTTTATGATTCTATGAGCCTGTGTTGTAACTGGGAGAAAATTATTACCATGGTTATTTTTTTTTAGATTTACAGAGCATCTCTTTCTGCTATATCCGTATGCTAAATGTAACCCACAGTGGTCTGGTGCCTATAGGATTGTGATCTGTAAATTTAGGAATGGCCCACCATTCTAGCCAGTGCTCCCACAGTTCTGTGGAAGCAATTAATTGGTATTAGGATAAAGGTTCAGGACTCTGACCTGTTTTTTATAGTAAATTCTTAGTAGTTATTAAAAAAAAAAGGAAGCCCATGATATTTCCAAGTTAATGACATAAGAATTCCCATATCCCAAAACCTTGCTTAATGATCTCTTAATTTCTAAAGCAAAAAACTTCATATAATATTCACTTCAAAACCCCACAGAAGTATCTATGAGAAATGTGTGATTATCTCTTGTGTGTTTCATGCAGTTTAAAGGAAAAAAATTACAATTGGTAAGAAGTAGACTGGCAAATTCTTCAGTTCAGACTTGCTGCAAATTTTGTAAAAGAAAATACATAAAATTAACTTAATCCTGATGCAAGAATTAACAGATTACCAAAATGGTCTTTTTCCTGCACCTCATGCAGGCACACTGAAACATAAGTGTAAAAAGAAGGTTTCCAAGTTGTATGCTTCTAACGGGAATTCAGTTGTGCATGGGTTTTAAAACAGTTTGCTAGAAGTTATTCATCTCGGATAGCAAGAGTGCTGTCAAGTTTCTAGCCCCAAGTAAATTCTTGCATTGTGGACATTATGATTATTTCCTTCCATTTATATACTAAACAATAATACAGTTGTCATATGGTTTTTGCTTTTTCATCTTTCCTGCAGGAGGGGAAAACCATGTGTAGTTGATGTTTTTTTCAGGAAGGCTATTTTTTTTTGCTTTTTTTTGGTTTGTTTATTTTATTTTTGTTGTTTTGTTTAAATACTCTTTTTGCTTTGTTTTAGTTAAGGAATGACAAATCAAAGAATGGGTTCTGCACTTGAGGCGGAAGGTAGCTGAGACAGCAATGTGCCTTATGTCCTGCAAGAACATCAGGAAATGCTTCTTGTACAACCACTGACTATGCACTAAGATTTTTTGTTTGTTTTCTTATGTTTTCGCTTCTTTTAAAAATACGAATTTATAAGATCATTACTTGCAGAGAGCTGTGTGGAGCTTCGGGAGGGGAAATGTCCAATGTAGCCATTGCACTAAAGTTTAACAATCTGTTACATCATCAAGGCCCTGTCTGTGTGATTTTTGTGAAGCCATATTGAAATTCTGTAGAGAAGGTGAGTACGTGTGATGTTTCCAGTTTATTTTGCTGCAGATCCGTGCCTGTGCTCTGCACAATCTGGAATTATTAGGCACCAAGGGCTTCATACCAGTGTATATTTACCTTTACGTGGGTCTGTTATGGGAATATGAGCCTTAATAAGTATTCCAGATGAACATAAGTCCACATAAGTGGATTTGATGATTTTGTGGCTTTAATCCTCTCAGTTTTGATTCTCCTTCATGGAAAATTAAGCCCTTTAATTGCATCTTTGCAGAACTCAGTTTTCCTTGCAAAGAAAGCCAGTTGATTTTACATATATAGTTGTGCCTTTTTCACAGATGTGTTGCAGCACCCCCTTTTCACTTCTAGCTTCTACAGATATAGAAAAAGTTACTGAATGTTGCAAATAAGTTGTGGAAGTTCATTGTGTTGTTACTAATGTGCATCCATACGCGTGGATGAGGGGCATAATTATTGGTTTCCAGTTATTCAGAAGCTGATGGTTTTTGCACTTGTATTGCCAATAAACCTAAAAAAAGCAAACCCTGAAACAAACAAAAACCACCCTCCCCCTCCCCCTGCATTCCCCAACCACAAAAAAAAGGAGGTGCAAGCAGAAACCCGGAAAAGCACCATCTAAGGTTTAGCCCTCTAGGGCTTTGCACATGCTTCTAAAAGCATGGCTTGTAAGCCTTAAATGACTTCAGGATTGTTTTTTTTTTTCCCATGACTTGGTATTTTACTTTTAAGATGTAACCTGGATAATCTTTAAAATTTAATCCAGAAATCTACATTGTTTTCAAACTGCAGACTATAATTGACTATTGCATGAAAAGGGCTAGAAATACTAATTCCCTGACATGGTATCACAAACATTGGGTGTGCTCTAGTGTGTCCTTGACATTGTTTCAGCCAGGAGTGTTAGCCACCAGCCTCTTGCTTTTGAGGTCTCTGACCTAATGCCTCTTGGAGAGGAGTGTTCTTGTTCTTCTAACATGGAAAAAAGGGGTTGAGTTCCTGCTTGCATCAGCACATCCTTATTGTTCTGGCTGCTTTCTCCAGGTCTTTCGTTTTTATTTATTTATTTATTTTTTTTAACCCTGTGAGTGAAATTGAGTGAAACGTTTGACAGAGTTTTGTTTTTATAGAGTGTAGAAGAAAGTGTTGGACCTTGAAAGTTTATACAGTCTAATGTGTTTTGATGGGGGGGGGAAAGGTAGGAATATGCTAGTTAGATTAATATACTCTACTGAGGGTTACTCTATTTCCAGAATACTACATTAGATTATATGGAAAAAGTAGTTCTTTGTGCATCCCAAATATCTAATTAATCAGCACTTTTATTAGTTTTGGAGACTTGAATCTGATATCTTTAGCATACAGTCCTATGGATAAGGAAAAAGAGTAAAATATTTATGCTGGATTTTACCTTGCAAACTTGGCTGACAGTTCACGTTTGAAGAATCTATTTCAGTAAGAGATTCTGTCCTTTCTAGAAGTGAATGACCAGTATACCAAATTAGCAAAGCAGCTTGATCATGAAGTTCAAACCCAGTAAGAATCCAGGAATCATGTAAAGAAACTTTATAATATGTTCTAAAATTATCATAGCCATATAAACCAAATTCCAAAAAAGCATTACTGTTCTGTTCATTTGTGACAGTGTCAATATTCTAACAAAATCTAGCATTGACACTTTACTTTTTGTTTACAATCGTCTGGTGTAATATCATACAGATAACATACTTTAAACGGCTGCTTTTTCATTTATTGAAAATGTGTGGCTGAATTCAGTTATTTTCACATGAGGTTCATCTGATAGCATGAGACATACAGGAGTAGGACTAGACCATGCAGATGGAATGTGTAATTTGTTTGGAAGGCCAAACAAGGGAACAAACCTGTTAGGTACAATGGCGACAGTACTAAAAAATCAAAACATGGAACAAAACACCCTCCTAATTATGCATCAGTTAAATTATAACCTGACTGGTTTTACCTATAGGGCCTCCTCATTTGAAACAGTGCATTTGTAATCCATATAATCTGACAGTCTAGCCTCCATGTATGTTAGATTTAGCCAGTGAGAAAATATTCCACTTTGCAAATTTTGATATTTTTGAGTTTTGTAACAGAGGATATTATACTAATGTCCCATCCATAGCTATTTTTCCTGCCTCCTTGTACTATTTACTTCTTTGGAAGGCTTATTCAAATTGATTGATGAAGAAGTCTTTATATGTTATATAAGGGAATTCTAAAGGAAGTGCTTAAGAAAGCAAAAGTCTAACGTTATTTCTTAGACTTAAATATCTGACTAGGTAGGAAGTCTGCTCTGGGCTTCTGAAGTCTTTGTTGTTGTTTCCCAGGTATTTGTCTTTCTTGGAAGTTCCAAGTCACTTTTAAATTGCTGGAAGTCCTGTTGTTATTTTGTACTTAAAGTGTTGGATTTTATTTAGCATGGTAGTGGATCTGGTAACAGTCCATGTGTTTGACACTTTATCAGCTTCTGTGAGTGTGAAGACTGCTAACAGAGCCCTTTACAGTGGTAATCCTGTATGCAAACACACAGTGAAAAGTCAGTTTTAGCAACATCTGTTTTGATTCATTCATAAAGTGGTCAATAAAAATTTGTTGCAGGATAAACATTGAAAAGACCGTTATCAGTTTGCAAAGTCAATTTTTTGCCAAAATCAGTGACTAGGCATGCAGTTCCATGCTGACAGCACGACTTGCTTCATGGAAGTAAGGCAAAAGCAGACATGTAGGTCCTCCAAAGTTGTTGCAGCCCTTGCTCCAAACAAACACAAACAGTAAAGCTGCAGATGTTTTCCTGCGGTCAGAAATTAATCCATTGGCGTTCATGGGGATTCAAAAGCACATACGTAGTCTAAACATAGGAGCTGGAAGGATTGTGTCTACTTGGCTTGTCTCTAGTGCTCAGGAATCTCAAAAACTAGACACATCAGATTTTACAGCACTGGAAATTTTGAGACCAAATAGCCTGAAGGAACTGCTGATGAGTTTTCTTCTGGAGATCACAGGACCCTTCACATGAACATTGAACCCACTGGTTCAGTACTGCGGGTCAAGCTCATTCAGACTCCCTTAATTTATCAGAATTACAAAATTCTACTGCCTAATCTAAAAAAGTTTTAAATAGCCCATAGCTCAGCAAGCTCACAATCTGTGAATTACCAGGAGCAGCCTTATGCAATGACTTCCCACTGAATACAGAAGTGGTTTTGGACCTTGGGAGGCCAAATCTGCCTGTCCTGTACTGTATTGTGTGATCCCATGGAAAAACAGTAGTCTGGTTTGTTCCGGAAAAGGAGGCTGTGGGACGCAGGATGTGAACTTTAAGAGTTAGGTCTAGATCATAGAATTCTCACTCTTTCAGACATAGGAGGAAAACTTCGCCTCAGTTCCTACATTAATAAGGAAATGAACAGAACAGGGCAAATGCAATAAGCAATCAGGTCTTTTATTTTTCTCCTTTGCTGTGAGGGGAAGAGAAGCACACATTCAGTTCCAGTAAATGCTGAACACTTCAGGAAGAAGAGAGATTTGTTTGACTATTTGTTCTCATATAATTCCTTGAAATGATAGTCCGGGGTGACCATGTAAGAATCTGATTGTGAAGGAGCAGGAAGTTGATTTCTGTTGACAACTTTGCTTGTTCCTTAGTTTGAGAAATTTCCAGATCTTTGCATGCTGCTTAAATGAAGAATGTCAAGTAACTTTGGGATAGCTGCCAGACTGACAACACTGCATTGAGACTTGTGCAAGGTACATTCAGGAACCTTTCTGGTTTCACAGTATGCTGTAATCCAGAATTTTGCTGCGGGAATTTTTAATGTGCAGAAGAAATTTGACAAAAAGAGACACCGTGCAGTTATAATATACTTATCCATTTGCTGAGAGGGAGCATGTTATGAAATCTTTTCAAATTCATGTCTGGTTTGGGAAGTGAACATAAAAATACAGATTATTGCAGGGTATTTAGGGAATGACTTTGTCCTGCTTCCTTGAACATAGTTTGTTGCATAGGTAGGTGTTTGTATAAAGCCTTGCCATTCACTTTTGCCCATTTACATACAGGCTATGTGACAGACATGGTGTGAATTTCTAGTTGACTTCTCAGTCTGATCTTGCTGCTGATCTGATCTTTTTCATGCTTTAGCTTCTGAAAAAGGCCCGTGGCTAAGACATCTTTCTGTTTGGAAATACATCAAAACTTGATAATATAGCATGACCAGGAAAGACCCTTTGGCCTTTAAATCCTCCAAATACTCCTTGCACTGGCCTTGCAAATTCTGTTGATATATTGAGCTCCTAAGGCGTAGCTCAGCCAAGAGCAGCTCTATCTTCACTGCAGATTTGGCTGCAGTTTGGCCCACCTTTTCTGCACACAGTGACTATTTTTTTTTAATTTTTGTTTTGTTTAGTTTTTTTTTATTTTCTGTCAGGCTTATTTATTAGAGCATGATTTGGTTGCTCTAAATCTTGCCTACTTCCGTGCACATACTCTTGTCCAGAAGGACACAGTAGTGTTGGGGCCTCCACCCACCTTTGTTCCTTAGGTGAACTCTGATTTTTAAAAACAGACAGGAAATTGTGCTCTTTTCCTTTGGTTTATTTCTTTGAATGACAGTGAAAAAGAAGTGTCCTTGCTGTCTGAAAGGATAGTTGAAAAACAATATCTGGATGTCAGCCATCCTTTCGGAAAATGAGACGAGCTTTATGGTGCTTCCAGAGGGGATCCTGTGTCCTGTGTTCCTCCTTGGAACTTTTTGCATCTGGAAGTTTCCACCCTCAGGTGGGACAGTTCTGTGCTGTAAGACCCTGTCATATTGTTGTTAACACTGACTGAAGGCATCCCTAGAAGGCTTTTTGTTGTTAACACTGACTGAAGGCATCTCTAGAAGGGTTTTCTGTTGCAATGGATGTTGTATTTCTGTTTTATATGGATACCTGTCCACTCAGGGATCGGAAGGATAGCATGCAATATTTGCATCTTATCAAACTTCTCTTTACTCGTATTAGTCCTGGATGCTGAGTTTAATTGCATAGAGAGTAAAATGTGGTATGTGCTTACTGTGCTTTGTAGATAATGACAGAGACTGCAAAGGAGAAAAGGAAATGTTCCCTAATACCAAATTAGTTTTTCTCTCATGCTAATGTTTGAACTCATGTTGTTCAGCTGATTTATCTATTACAAAAGGGAGAGCAGTTTTCTCTGATGACTATGGTATTTCAAAAGTTGTTACTTTGAAGTGGTCTTCGAGAGAGGGCTTATGGGGTAAGATATAAGTTTTTCTGTTGTTTTGTGTGATAGATATAACCCCACTATTCCAGACAGATTTTTAAAAACAACACTTAAGTTACAGGAAAATATCAATTATGTAGTGAGCAGTATCCCATGTTGGTCATCAATGAGTTATTCTTGTCACAGAAATGATAGTAACGATATTAGTGCTGACACTGTATTTTGGATTTGTGCTCTTCTGCACATTTGTTGCTGGCAATTCTGGTGAAGTAGAGTATTAATGGAAAGGAAATTCCATAAAAATGATGCTAAAAATAGGATTAGATTATATCATAACATCCGACAAATGGTGGTCTTCTTGTAAACATTAAATCTTTTTGTTTGTTGGACCCACAGTGATTTTCTCTTTAAATGAAAATGTATCAAACTAACATCCTGTTACCTAAGTGTTTGCACTGGCTTTGGTCGGTAAATGCCCAGTATGTTTAGGATACTTTTTGCCATGTGTTTTTGTTACCCCTCTCTAGCCAAATGAGCCACAGTTTTGCTCTTTCCCTCAGATTTGAGGGAAGATAGGGAGCTCTTTCTGCCCTGTAACACAAAGTATATGGGCTGGGTAAGTGTTTGGAGTATAGGCAGTGAGGTTCCAGTGCTTTTGCCTGATTTGGAAGACATCAGTGGAAGGAACAGGAACATGGTATCAAAACAAAACAAGGCAAATTATAGTCAGCAAACAGGATGATAAACTTCCTGGAAGCTTTTAGTTTACTGCCTAAGTTGATGTAGTCATAAGTTCAGTTGGTGCATTTTTTCGAGCTCTTCTTTTTAACAAGAGCAATGAATTGAACAGTACATACTTCTGCTTCACCATTTAGTTTCTGGAATTTATTTTCTGACAAACACAGCTGTTTGTTTTAGGTGTATATTTTATTCTTTTAGTTAGTTGCGGTCTGTAGCAAACTTGAGAAGTCAAGACTAGCACTTAGTTCCATAATTCAGTCAAAGATATTTTAAGGATGTGGGCTGCTGCTACTATGTAATTGGCCATACTATTTTAGGACAGAAGGTTAAGGTCAAATCTCTCGTGAATGATGGTTTTGTTTATCTATAGAGATAGCATCCATTCTGTAAATTATTGCACTGCAGTCTTCACAGTAGAAGAGGCTAGAAAAATATTTTGAAATGAAACTCTGTTTCTTCTAAAAAAAAAAAGCCTGTGGAAAGTTTCTAACTGTGGATTTGGCAACCTCCCTCTGTTCTTATCCCAGTTTCTTTCACATCCTACTGGAAAAAAAAATCAAAGTTTAACAATTAGTAATTTTTAACAGGCAGTTTGGAGAAAGTAAGATAAAGCCTGAAAGACCGAGCAATCTGCTTTTCTTTCGTCTTCCTTCTGACAGAATTAGTTAATGTAGTCTCTGCTTCATTTGTGTGTGTGAAGTATTAGTTACTGTTCTGGGCTTGCACTTCTTAATTTAAAGTGAACCCATCTTCCTGCAATTTTTTCTTCCTTAATTTTTGATATAATTATGAAAATGGAACATCTGGAATAGTGTCAGTAAAGACAGCATCTTGCCCTGACCCCACTACTTGCTTGCCTCCTGCTGCTGATCATTTCTACATGCAGGATCTAAGGGAAGAAGGAAGATGATGTTTCTAGCAGGATCATGTAGAGACTGAAGACTTTAAAACTTGATCTTGATGTTGGGTCTCTTCTTAAAGCTACTCCATAGCTGTGGATCTGCTCCTAAAGCTATTTTGCCTTCATTTCCAAGCCATCTCTACCAATACATTCATGTAATCCCATGGCTCAGATGAGTTGTGCTGTCCATAACCTCTGCCACCCGTAACCTGTTCCTTAAAAGGGATAAATCAAGATTCCTAGTGGAGAAGCAGCACCTTGTAGTCAAGAAATGAGTCTGTGATCACAGTAGCTTTTATTATTGCCCAACAAATGAGCCTCTGCATGGCTCACTGCCTGCAAGTACAATGTCTGGCTGGCCCTGGTATGGCAAATTATAGTGGTCTATTATGGAAACAAGGAAAACCTGCAGAGGCGTCATTTCCTCATCCAGAGGAAGCATGGACTGCAGGATCCAGAGCTATTGAAGATGCTGGAGAACAATATTTGATATTTATTTATGGTTTTTTGATTTCCTGTTCCCATTAATATTATTGTTCTCTTGTGTTGTTCTTAGAAATCTGGTATCTGGAGCTTTGAATGGTTTAGACAATTTTTTTTTTTTTTACTTTGGAGACTAGGAACTGAAAGTATGTTGCTCACAGAAAATTCATGCATGAAGTAAAAATTTCTAATAAAAAAATGTTCCATATCCCTATGTAACCTTATGTAGAAAGACCTAGTGAGACTTCAGTCTGTGGAATCAACGTGGGTGTTTTGGTAAGCAGCAGTGTGTCCTGGTATGAGTAGTATTCAGTGCTGTCAATACTCTGGTTGAGTATTTACAGATGCCATCTGCCACCAATGTGCTCTGTTTGTGCTTGTCTGCAGTTGTGGTGCAGATGGGTTGGTGAGGAGGGTGATTTGCATGATGCTGTGACTGCTGAATATTCTCATTTTAATTTAAATAGTGGGCCTTCAGACTGTCCCCGTGGACTGACTGGGAGTGACAGTCTCCTTGTACTATTTTTATGGGTTTAATATCTAAAAAAAATCCCTACTTCTCTCTGCTTCAACCAGAGGATGGTTTAAAGCTTTTGATTACAGCCTAAAAGAATGAGGCTCTTATTTCAGGAAAAGGTAATAATAAACTGTGTCATCTTAGGGTCCCAGCATTCAAACAAAAAATTTCATTAAGAAGGCAGAGAAAATGATATTGTAATCAGGTTTTGTCTTCTTTTTCCCTATAAAAATGAATGAAAAGGGCAAGAACAGCCATGCAGTCTGTGCTCCTGAGGAACACATGCTTCACAGACAGGGCAGTGTGTTGTGCAATTATGCTGGGAGCTCATCAAAGCCAAAGAGAGGCCATGGACCTATGTAAGACAGAAAAAGAGCCTGTGCTTGAATAGCAAAAGGAGAAAATAAAGGACCAGTGAGAGAAGGATAGCCTCTGAATGAGCGAGGGGTTATTTCTCCCTAGCATGCATGTGGAATCCTGGTCCATATTTCTTGAAATTAGGAATTTATTTGACAGTAAGACAATCCAGCTAATGTGGATAAATTCAAATGGTGTGGCTTTACACCTACAGCTCTCTTCTGGATGTTAAGATGCTCCATTTAATTTTCTAAAATCATGTACTCAGTGATCATTGTATCCTTCAAGATATGGAACCTCTTTGATGGATGTAAATGGTGATTAGCGTGTAAATATCTTGTGGTATAATTAATGTGCAGCAGATGTACAGATGTAGATGTGTAGATATTTGCTTTATGTATAGCATAAAGGAAAAAGAGCTAACTTTTATCTACTCTTTTTAATAGTTACCAAACCAATAAAGAAATAAAGTTTGCACAGTTGAGTTTGCACAGTTGAAGCATCCCATGAATCAAATATAGTCTAAAAAAATATTATTTATTATTGCTTTTTCATGGAAATAGGCTCAAAACCATATAGGCAGATGGAAATTCATGAGACCAACTCAGGGTAGGGAATAAAGACATATAACAATCTTTTGTTTGTATGAAGCTGTGTGTAAAGTAATTTAAATTTTTATATTATTGTATTCTTTTTGGGATGGAGTTTAGACAACTAACGTTGGCATCTAATTTTCAGAAACCAGTAGTTTTCTCCTTTATTTATTTTATTATTTGTATAATAAATAAAAGTTCTGGTTCAAATTGAAAAACATTAAATACATATAAACACTGCAGTGTTTATTAAATGATGGTTGCATGAACTGAGGCATCATTGCATATGAGTCTGTGTAAATGTGGACCTGTTTGAATGGCAAGCAATAGGAGTGATCCAAGACATGTTTCCTTATGTTGGGAAGCGTTCTGATCACTACTGATTGGGAAAGAACTTAAATGGGATGTTTCAGCTTTTTTTTCTGAGATCAGGAGTGAGCACTTTACAGAAGTTCTATACTCACTACAGCTTCCCTGCAGGCTTTGCAAAGAATTGAAATTGGGTAAGAAAACTGTTGTTTCATACTCTTCCTTCCTTCGTGTTTTTCTTGGCACGAGTTTGCAAATGCAAATGGCAGCCAGAATTGGCACTGAATAGTGTTTGAGAGTACATTTTATTTACACAACTCTGAAAATAAAAATTGTAGATCTCTCAAGAATTCTAATTCCTAATTAGCATTTAGCCATATTAAACATTAAATAAATTCATAATTAAGGACTGTGCATTCCAGTATTAAAAAAAGTGTTGTGTTGTAAACTGAGCATGTCAAAAGGGGTTGGTGGGCTTCCATTATGATTACCTGTCAGTATTTTCAAGTTTCTTCAGTTTATAGGTAAAAATGTTTGTTTGTTTGTTTGTTTTCTTAATAAGCTGCATTAATCATGGAGGACCAAATAATTTGTTTTCATTGGTGCTGAGTCAACTTTCCTCCCTTAATCAGATACAATGGGAATTAATACTTAAATTCTGAAAGTGGAGATGTGATATGTCATTTCAGGTTTCCTCCTCATAATAAGTGGTAAAGATCATGGCTTCCTTAATTCTGGTGGATATTTTTGAGTCAGAAAAGACTCACACTTGTCTTCAGACATGTTAATGGACTTTAGAAGTATATAGGAGATGTTCAGAAGGATGACTTTCTTGTAATATTTTTGAGATTTCAGATTATTATTTCTCAAATTGAATCAGAAAATCTAAATAATGCTTTTGGAGGGGTCATTTGTGACAAATATGTTTTTTTATCTTGTCCTCTCATGTATTTCTCATCTTTTTGACTTCCTGAAATTACTGATTTGCTTAAAGAAATAAAATTTGATGTGTAGAATTAAAGAGTTGTCTCAGAAATATTCTGGGAATGTTGAATTCTTCCTAATTGGTCTTCTCCTACAAAAAAAAAAAAGTTTAGAAAAAATCCTAATTTTGCAAGTAAAAATTGAATAAAAATTCAAGAATTTTTTCCCAAATTGAACAGAGTAAGATATGCTTGTGTAAAAGAAGCAGAAACTGTAGTATGAAGTATAAAGGTTTCAAACATAATGAATTCTTGTCTAGTTATGGTTGCAATATAATGGGAACATACTGTTACTTCCAGATGTACACTTGTTCTGAGGTTTCCTAGATTCTTGTTTTGGTTTTCTGGTAGTGGACACAGCTGAATTCACTGAGATTTCCTAACAAGAACCTAGTGTTCTATAAATTCAGGAAACAGCTGACTTTTATGAGAGGAAAGCTGTAATGGTAGAAATAATTTCTTTTCCATTTCAACTTGAGTGATACAAGATCAGTTGTGTGATTAGCAGTACATTATTCACTTCATGACATACACCAGCAGGACCATATGATGCATTTCCACAGGGAATTCCACATACATATGAATGTTTTTTAATACAGTGTCTTTTTCAAAAAATCTTCAAAATGTAATTAAGAGGAATCTTGGCATGCTGGAAGCATTTTGTTTATTGATCTGGATGCCGCTTGTTTGGTCAGTTTGTTGCAATCACAGCAGACTTCAGGAATTCACAGGGGTCAGGCCAATCTCTTTTTATTGCCTTCCAGAACTCTTGGTGATTGGAATGTAACCTGTTGTATTTTTAATAGGATAAAGGCTTGGTTAGCATCAACTCATGGTACATAAAAATATTTGCCAAAAATCGTAGACAAAGTGCCTTCTGTGTATCTTGCAGGTGGGGGTACATCACTTATGCCGTTGTATGGCCTGTTACTAAAGCTCTGGTTAAGCTATATTGTAATGAAGCAAAAATTTAGATGGTCTTCTAGAAGTTTTCTGTATGTGGCATCAGATCACAGCAGCATGTGTGAGCCAGCCAGACATCCAGCCTCTGGTTTGGTGAGATTTGGAATGATCTCAGCTGCGAGCATGCGAGTACCTCCGTGGTTACTCATCAACCAAACTTCTGTGGCACAGCTAGTCCTCAGAACAACAGATTCCCAAAATAATGATACTAGATATGGGTGACAGGATTCTTGACATCTGGGAAGAAAAGGAGCAGATGTCTTCTGAACTGGGCCAGGAAAAGGTTATACTAAATCGTTTTGAGAATGGTTTCAGTGCAAGGAAGAGGGTGGAGACATCGGACATCCTGCCTGGCTGTGTGGAGCTGGACTTTAACTATGAATCTCTTACTTTCATATGCAGTGGAGCTGAAAGGAAGGAAGGGATCAAAAGTGAAAGCTCAGATGATTTTAGAGGTGGGAAACATGAGTTTAGGGGGCACTTCCTCGTCAAAGGAGGGAATCGAATTAAAAGTCTCACAGTGCATGAAAGAAAGAACAAGATGTCCAGTAAAAAGTTGAAAAATATTGTCAGTGACCACAAAACGCAGAAAAGGTGATTGAGATACAGAAGAGGACGAGGAAAAGTTTTTTTGCTCTACTCTTAGAAGTCTTCTGATATGATAGAGAGAAAAAAAAATTATACATGATGGAGAACGGGCTAAGATTATCCCAAAATGTGTCATCATATTAATCATGTATGAGAAGATTATGAAGATAGATATTTTTTCAAAGCAGTAATTTCTGTATGTGTGTGTGTACTTATGAATTCATGTTTACTTTAAGGGAAGAAGTCAGGGATACTCTTTCAGACAGGCTGATGCCCCTTAGTATCAGATGAATAGAGAAGTGGATTGTGTGGTAGGTTATGAAAAGAAATTATCTCTAGAATGGAAGACATTGCAGATGTTGTCCATCTATTCCCTCTGTACTTATGGAATATGAAGCCAGCTTTGAAAGTAGCTCTAGGTACAGCAGGGAGAAGGAATGTATCTGACCTTGGCCGATGCTCTCACCGCTGGTTGTGATTCATCCAGTCCTGCAGGCAAGATGGGAGAAACAGGTGGTGCCTCAGCTGGTGAATCACTGGAGAGAGAAGAAGAGTCTTTTGTTCAGTAGCAGAAGCCAGCCTGAGCAGCTACTGCCACTGCTGCTGGCACAGGTTAATGGGAAGAGGAGGGTAAGAACACAGTGTTTGCCACAGCTGCTACTGCTGCTGGAGTCTTCTCTATTGATTTTTGTGTTTTCCCTCCTTGTGGCAAAAGCAAACAAAAGTGCTTCAACAAAACTGGTGTTCTTCTGGGACTTGGAATCTGATGTGCATTAATTATAGTGTGCAAAACTGCTGTGCTAAATACTACCTCGATGCCTATGAACTGATTTAGCCACCACAGGCTAGTCAGCTGTGATAGGGGGCAGTTTTCTTCCCAAGTATAGATCTTCATCTTCTCTCTAGGATCATTTGGAATATTGTGAAATATTTTCCACCATCCAGATGCCTATAGTTACACTAAGAATGTAAAGAGAGAACACAGAAACACAAGTATTTCATATTTGTGTTTCTAAATTTGTGAAGATGAGGCTATTATCATAGACACAAAAAGGTTGTATAAAAATATAAACATTTCCTTATAGTGGGTCCCTTTGTAGGATTTTGTCTTTGACACTGTGCAAAATAAAATTGTATTCAATTTTAATGTTCATAACAGCTAGCTAGCTTTATTCAGAAGGCTTTATGATAGGTTGGGCACTTCACTTGAACTGGTTTTCCTAAAGTGAAAATGTGCAGGAAATTACCTTATTAATAAATACATATGTTTTTTGCAGTCCACCTTGGTTTTTTTTGTGACAGTGTAGATTTAAGGGTAGAAACACTGTTAAAAGAATTCTGACGGGAAAAAAAAGTAACTATTTAAATTTTTTTTTTTTCAGATAAAACCCAATATTTATTTATAGGCTTATTCCCAAGTAGGATTATTACTTTCAGAAAGATAGTTACATATATTTTATGATCCAGGAGCTCTGACATAATTTCTGGACTTTTTATCTGTAAAGAAGGCGAAAACTCTTTGTGCCCTGGGAGTCTTTTGCAGGCAGACTTCTTTGTTTTCCCTGATTTGATTCCAGATGTCAGAGAAGTCATTTGTGCTGTTGGCAGCTCCTTGTGCTATCTGTAGCAGTGGTAGGTGTTTTTTTTTCTTTTTCCCCAACAACACACAGAGCAACCATCAAGAAAAAAAAAAAACCCACCAAGCAACAAACAATGCAACTCTTATTTTGATAAGACCAGAACGCAAAATCCTTGTAACAGGAACCCAGTGTGTGTCCTCTGTAAAAAAATGCTGCTTCAAAAAAATGGCAGCTGATCAGCAGACAGGCAAAAACATTACTGTTTATTTGTCATAATGAACAAATTCTTTTATAATCCTTTGAATTTGGATTTTCAGTGTTTTATGGTTTAATTTTCATGCCCATTGCTTCCTGTGTTGTGTTACTGCAATGTCAGGCAAAGGGTAAAAGAATTAGAACAGGGAATAGTACAGAAAGTATGTAACAGTTTGCAGGTAATATGACCAAAATGTGTTCATAGCTTCGTTGCTATTATTTGCATGGAGTCATCTCCAAATGATTCTTTACCACATTTCTCAAAGGTAGAGGTGAATTACTCTTCTCTGTATGACCATGGTACAGGGACCCTAAGTCACAGCCAAAAATAGAAGCATTTTTATGTTCCCAATAGGATCTGAATGGAGTCAGGGAACTTAAGCACTAAACTGTTAACTTATATATTTCCTATGTAGTTGCTCCCCTGTTCCAAAGGACTTAGTTTTGGTCTGCAGGTTGGTCAGACTTGTAAAGATCATAAAATTTCTTACGATGTGACTCTCCATATTTAGAATTTTAACAGCATTTTGGGGCATTTCTTCTCCAAAGCAGATACACACTGGTCATACAGATGCCGTTTTGTGTTAATGAAGTTTCTGGAAGGATGCTTTAGAAAGTTTAGGTTTGTAATTTGAATTCCAAGCTTTGTGGAGGCGGGAGTTGTGGCACTCTGAGTGACTCAAGAATATTCCTAGAGTGACAGAGTTTTCCATAAACAGTTCTGAAAACTGACAAACAAAACTGGGTGTTGTTTCTTTAATGTGGGTAACAAACATCCTCCTTTATATTTGCTTTTCATCTGATCTTTGAAATTCAGACTGCTCTTTATGGTACCCAGTCAAGTTGCTGCTCTGAAATGTTGCGTGGAGATCTCTTAAAAGAGAAATCATCAATAGTCTGGCTGGCAAAGAGTGCCAGGAATTGCTTTTTGCTGTGCTGCAGGGTTGAATCCCTATACTATAGCAAGGTGGATAGAATGCTGGTGGCACAAGGTGAAAATCTGGAGAATTACATTCTGTTTTTACCGTATGTCTTTGCTGTTATTTGAAAAAATTAAGAACTGAAAGGAAGCTAAGGAAACTCTGGAATCCACTTGCAAAGTTTTGAGAAAGTTGAGGATCCCTGTCTAGGTGACATTGCTCTGGGATCCTGGAGTGCACAGAGATATTTGTTATTCTCTGTTTGATGTAGTGCTATGTAACTTCTACACTAATGTAGATGAATATTGAAGTAACCTCAGCAAGATGTAATGTATACTCATACTGCAGTAAACACAGATGAGTCATGATTTACTGACATGTAAGTTTGATGAAATTGTGTTAAGTTTGAACTGATTTTTCACTTTGGTGATTTTTGTTGGTTTTTTGCTAGGAATCATGTATGACAATGGATTCCTACAGATGTTTGGTCAGTCCAGGAGCAGGATCTATTCTGTTGTTTCCTTGCAGTTTGTAATTGCTTTACTCCTTCATATAATGTGGTGCTCAGTAATGAGTGTGGACTTGGAGTCTTGTACTTGAAATAATGGTGAAAGTTTTAGAAGGAACTCAGTGCTGTTTCAGAGGAGTTCCTGACTTCTTGGTTTGGTTTTTTTTTGTTGTTGTTTTTATGTGCCCATTTCTTTAGTGAATTGTAAATTGGCTGAGATGTCCATTCTACTTTTATATTTTTTACAGGTGTGTTTTTTCTATGTTTAATTAGAGTTTATGCAGTATGTTTTCATAAGCTTATATAATTTTTTTTCCATTAACTGAAGAGATGACAGCTCCTGAGTAGTTTCTGTCCATCCTTATATATTTTCCTTTTAAAGTCTCTAATTTCTGTGCTGGGGTCCTCCTTACAGTTGTGTCTGCAAATTACCTGCTGCAAATAACTCTATTAATTTTTGCAGAAATGCTTATGGTTGTCCTTGGTTGATGCTTAAATAATTCTGGAGATTTTTTTGAGTAGTCAGCCCTCCCTGAGACCTGTGTATTTATATGAGTTCAGAGACATTAGTCTTTTCATAGTTGCAGTGCTGGATTGAGGTTATTTTACACTGTAAAAAAAGCAATTACTTCTCCATGCTCCTGCCTGATGATGGCTGTCCTTTCTCCCTAGGAAAGTACTAGTGCAGAGGTGTTATGTTTGTGGAGTCTGTGGTGTCTCTGTGCTCCAGGAAGGGAGTTGATAAGGGGATTTATGTCCTGGAAACCTGGGTTTCATCAGTGCTTTGCATTATTCACTCCACAAGGGGTGAAGTCCACCAGGGATGGGTCTTGGAGGTAGACACATCCATCCCTTCCTGCACTCCCCTGAATTCTCTTAACACTAGTCTTCTAGAAAATGTGGAATGATTCCAATTCTTTTGCGATATGTGCAGTTTGTAAAACTTCGTGTAAGTGCTTGAAAAATTCAAATGGTCACATGCATTGATTTTTGAGACACAGCATTATGATTTTCTTCAGGGAGCAAATCTTCATTGATAAGGAGTGCTGAGCAACCTGGTCTAGCGGAAAGTGTCCCTGCCAATGGCAGGGGGATTGGGACTAGATGGTTTTTAAGGTCCCTTCCAACCCATAGGCCATTCTATGATTCCATGATACTGTGAACAGGTGGCAAATCTTAGGGAAAAACCTGGCTTCATGACGGCACTACCCCTGCAGAATGAGTACAGCAAAATATTGCAGGGGCTTACAAGAAGTTGCAGGAAGGGACTGAAGTTGTCCCAGGTCCCCCTACCTTAATTAGTGATTTGTGTCTGGGCTCTGCAGAAGTTTGGATTTTCCTGGGTTTATTTTCTGATAACCTCTGCAGATGTGATGTCTGGGACAGTGCTGCTTGGACAACTGTTTATTTCAGGTGATATATTCTCTTCTTGACCTCATGACTCCCATCCAGTGTCTTGAATCACTTGGGAATAACTAATGCCTCAGCTCTCAGTCCCTTCTTAGTTTCACCATCAGCCAACTTAATAGTTCACCTACCTTCACAGTTACAGGAAATGAAGATCTTAGGTAACATAAGTGCAGATGAGCATTATGTTTGGTCTATGGGGAAATAATGTGAACAGAGAGAAGTTAAAGATAGTGAAAATAGATGTGAGTTTCAGAGGTAGTTCTTATAAATATTTTTTCCTCTTCAGTTCTAAAGCGTATTTAATGGTGTTGCACGGCTGGTTTAGTGAAAACTTCCAAAATTTAACTAAGAGTCATGCAGGCTTTCACTCTTTGTGAGATTAGTTGTACAGATAATGCACGCAGCAAATTTGCCATAACCCCTGGGGATATTCTTAGCACGGAATGATGTAAAGGGCTGTCGTCCACCACAGTTAACTGCTGCAAATGAGTTAATGGCATTTTTTTAGCACCAGTAAAACATTAAAAAGAAAGCACAAATAGTCAGGAAAAAGACGGGTTTAATGAACTAGAAAATCTACATCGTTGTAGAGAGTGATAGGAAACGTACAGTGTGCTGGCAGTATTCCAAACTTAATTCAGTTTATGTCCTGGATAACTAAATTTGACTCTTCAGTAATAAAAATGTGTAATGCCAGTTACATAGTCCTCTTCAGAGGACTATGAGAAAGAGGAGCACTGCTTGGGAATGAAAATGTTTAAGTCCCAGCAGAGGGCAAAAAGGGTTGCTGTGACTGCTATCTTTCCACACAGGGGTTATTTATTGCCTCTTTTATGGAATTTGCACCATGCCAGAATTTAGATGAGCTCATGTACAGTGTACAATGCACAGTGTCTCAGAGCTAAATGGTTATGAAAGACATGACATTTGTGCACTCATGGTGCCAGGTTTTAATGACTGAAGAATATGCATGTCTGTGTGAGGAATTATCAGTGTAAGATTTTAGTCTACAGCGTGTAGATATTTTTTAAGATATTACCAATATCTTTGTAATGAAATGAATTAATAAAAATTAATTCTGTTCTTTGTACTTGAGATATTTATTTCTCTAGGAATTACTTACTATACACATCTTCTTTTTGTGTCCAGTTCTTGAATGTAAAATGAAAGAAAACTTACAATTTTGATATTTCATTGGTGGTACTACTAACTTCTCATTTGATCCCTGGGGCTTAGGTTCTTGGGGAGGGAAGAAGGAAGAGTTTTCATTAAGCAAAACCAGGTGCAGCTGACTGTTTAAGCCAATTTACTCTACAATAAGTTTGATTACTAGTATGTCTGAAATCTGACTTTTGGTTGCTATGGTAAAAGTTACATGACATAATAGTATCTTCTGATTAGTTTAATTTGGAAATTAGCATCTTATTTTGGCTTGTCTTGTGCTCAGTTTGTAAAGTAATAGAGTGAGATTTTGAAAATTAATACTTTTCCTCCTGCGTGATTGTCATGTGAGTGCAGGATGGAAGTGGTACTTCAGAGAATGTTCAGTTTCTCAGCTTCATTAATATTTTACTCTTTTTAACACTATGTAGATAGGTTTTTCTATCATGTTAGAGTAACAGGACTACTAAATGATTTATAAATAAAGTGCTTGTTTTAGATTCTGAATAATATTCTGATGTGGCTCTATATCCAGTTTGGGAAACAAATTAAAGCATAACATGCCAGAAGTTGTTCAAGTCTTCCTGAAATAACTTTTTCCTTATTTGTCTTGTTTCATGCAGGCTTTTCTTCACCGAATGATCCAGTGTGCTGCAGCCAAAGTGGATAAAAATGTCACAGAAGAAACAGTTAAGGTTAGTCTCCTAATTGTATTTTTCTTCTGTTTTGTATCTGACTTTTCACTTATGTATGTTTTATTCTTTTGCAGATGTTGTTTTCAAATATTGAAGATATTCTTGCAGTTCACAAAAACTTCCTGTCCCTTGTGGAGGATTGTTTACAGCCAGAACCTAATGCACAGCATGAAGTTGGAACCTGCTTTCTGAATTATGTATGCTGTCTTTTATTTCAGCCTTTATTGCACACCTTTCTTTTATTTTTGCCTTTATTAATTACTGTTATGATGATAAATGTACATAGTCATGAAGCCTGAATGGAACTTGATTGTGTAACGAAGAGTACGTTGAAGTTCATCTCTTGGTTACTGTCATGTCCAAAAAAAAAAAAGAGATGGGAGGACAGTGAAGAAAGAACCTATTAAATGACAAACTTCTGGTGTCTTATCATTTTTATATTCACCAGTTCAGCTCAGGCTGACAAACTGAGCCCTGCACCTTGGGTGAAGCTGTTCCTATGTGTTAGATGGAGGTACAAGGTTGCATGCAACAAGAGTAGTAATATCTTTTTATTCCCCCTTAGTGCTATGCAAAAACGTGAATATTAAGTAAAGAATTATATATACTGGATCAAATACCTCCATGGTTCTGGATTGTGAAGGTTTTTTATTTCCAACAGCTGCACTACCTCCACAAGTGTGTTTGTGTGTCCTGTAGTAATTGGTTTCTAGGAGTAGTATTTTTCCTGTTGGAGCAAAACAAGGGTGTTACTGTTACAGAGCTTTGCAAAATGAGGACAAATTAGTTTACTGTCAGTTGTAGACCTAACAAGAAGTCCAGGTTTCAGTGTTATCTCTGGTTAGAGTCCCATTTGTTTGTTAAGTCTTTAATTCTTCGTTGTGGCAGGAGAAATCTATTAATGGTTAGTGGAAACAATTTACAGAAGTTGAGCAACATCAGTTTTTAACTCTGCAGAAAAATGGATCATACTTGAAAACAAATGTTAGCAGACAAATTGGGTAATAGTGTCAACAAATTAGACACTAATTTTGCATTTTCTTCATGTATGTTTTTATGCTGTGTGTTTGTAGTAGTTCAAGCTCTGAAATATTTCAGCAAAACCTTATGAAGTTCATCAAAGACAAATGTAAGGCCTTGCATCTGGGAGTGCAGCTAGGGATCCACCTAGCTGGGGATCAGATCTGTGGAAAGGGACCTCAGTGTCCTGGTGGACCACCATCTCTCAATAAAATTGAACAGCTAGCTGCTGTGACAAAAAAAATAAAGCCAAGAGCATGCTGGGTTGCAACAGTAAGGGCATCACCAGCAGAGATAAAGAAATCATTATTGTTGTCTGCTCAGTGCTTGTTAGGTCACAGCTGGAATTCTGTGTTCAGTTGTGGTTCCTGCTGTACAAAAGAGATGTGGACAGTCTGGACAGGTTTAAGAGAAGAGCCACAAGGCTGATCATGGGAAGTGTTCCGTGTGGCTGCCTGAGAGAACTGAGTTGGTTGAGGTTAAGAAGGCTTAAATGAGACTTTATCACTATGTTCCAGTATTTAAAAGGTGTCTACAGAGATGGAGACTCCCAGTTTACAGAATCACATGGATAATATGAGGAGGAATGAGTACAAATTTCTCCTGGGGAAATTCCAGTTGGACACCAGAGAAAAATTTTTCACAGTGAGAACAATCAGCCATTGAAATAATATCCCCAGGGAAGTGCTGGATTTGTCAACATTGGACACATTTAAGATTCCACTGGACAGGGTTCTGGGCCATCTTGTCTAGGCCATGCTTTTGCCAAGAAAGGTTGGACCAGATGATCCTTGAAGTCCCTTTCAACCTTGTTTTCTATGAATCTGTGTTTGAAATCCCCAAGTGGTGCTTCCAGACTGTTCATAGTTTGAGGCTAGACCTCAAATAATAAATGCATGAGGAAGAGCTGACTTTCTAGAATGAAGGCTATATTAGCTATGCAGCTTTGCAAAGCATTCATTCCATGTTTTCTTAATTAAAAAAAAAATCAAAATGACAAGTGAAAAACAATGTGTCTTTTTGTTTCTGCAGAAAGAGAAATTCCGTATCTATGATGAGTACTGTAGTAACCACGAGAAGGCACAGAAAGTTCTTCTTGACCTGAACAAAATAAGAACAGTGCGGACATTCCTTTTGGTAAATAAACTTTGAACTGGTGTTCTAACTTCATGTTTTCTGACAGGCCAGTGAATTGTTAGTACTGTCACCTCCACCATGTAGCAACTACAAGCACTCCTGCAAGTGGTTAGCAGACAGTTTTAGCTGGGGGTGGTGTTTCCAGAGGAAGGGGGTGGTTAAATCATATTTTCACTGCTGTGCTTGATTTGTGGGTAATACAGCATTAGGCAGTGTGCCTTGAACATGCAGGCCAGGAGACAAGGGTGTGATCTCTAGAAAGGACAAAGAACAGGATAAAATAGATGAGGAGGGATAGGGAAAAAAATTATAGAAAGGAGCTGAAGGACTCAGAAGAACTTCTGAAGGGGAGGTCCACATTCTGGTACTGTAGCCAGTGCTGTTGCAGACAGAAAAATCTTTTGTTATGGATCATAGAGTAGCCATTCTAATCTTAGACCCTGACTTAATCTAAGGTTGAAAGAAACAGCTTCACAAGTAGTCTTGCACTTTATAAGACAAGTAAGGAGGGGTTTGAGAATGTTAAGTGTGATAGACCTCATGGTTTTTCATCAGCAAAACCAATTTCCATGTAAATATTGAGTTTGCTAATAGTTGACTTTAGTTGTTAAAAGAAGGATGCAGTATGGAATGATTTTTGTGATGGTGTCCTGTGGTAAAAAAAGGTCAGCTTTGAAATGAGTAGCCTGCTATATTATTGTAATCTAAATACCTGAGGAAGTGTCCATGGATATGCTATCAAATTTTGCAGTGATCAGATTTGATCATTGTGTTTTGGGACTGAGAGCAAATGACCCTATCAGCAAAGCATCACAGATGTGTTTGAGAAAAAAAGATTCTGCCAATGCTGACAGTATCACAAGTCTTATTTAATTTTATTAATTATTTTTAGCATGCAGTAGGGTTTCACTACTGCTGTTGCCAGAGTTCTTGGGGAAGTCCTATTGCAGCTCACTGATGCTTTGAAAGATGCCAGATCTGACTCCTCAGCTGCACTTACTTACAGCCAAATTAATAAGCAGTGTGGCAATTTCCTTGTTGTGGGAGATACTGTGTGACATGAGGCACCATCTGCCTTTTTGCTAAGAATCTGTTATACAGAAATGGCTATTCCCAGCTAAAATCTGCTTAAAAGTTGTCCTATTTTTCCTCCGTGGTTGACACAGTATCCTTCACCTTGTCCCAGACTGGGGAGCTTCATACACTTGGTTTTTGTGTTGGGAGCAGCGTGGCCAGACTCAAGAAGAAAGGGTGAATGCTGACTACAGAGGCAAAAAGCAAAATACTCTGGAGAAGGATGGCAAAGAGCTTGTTTTGTGGCAAAGGAAGCCAAGTGTGCCATTGTTGTAGTTCATGATGTGTCAGTGTTACGTGCTCCAGGGCACATGCAGAGGGCTTTCTCATTTGGTTTGGGTTTCTCAGAGGTTTGGGGCATGTCTGTAGGATTAAGTGGCAGCAGTCTAACCTAGAGAGCAAGACATCTGACTGTATGATTTGAAAGCACAGTCAAAGCCTTCTGGGCACACCAAAGGGTTCAGGTCATTAGAGTTGTGGTTATCTATAAATAACTGGGAGCTGAAACCAGAACTTTTGAGCCTTTGAGTATAGAGGCAGTTGTTATAATAACTGTAGTCTGCCATTATCTTACTTGGTCTTTATCAGCAAAGCTTTTGTGTTGGCAGGTTAGGTGAGATCCTTTAGGATAAAGCGTCCTGTAGGATAAAACAGAAGCTGGTTAAGCATGAGTACAAAGCAGAGACTGAAGGGTGGGTGTGGAGATCCCCATCGCAGCGCTGGTTGTAGGATATGTGTGTTGGGTGGCCACCCAGTTGTGCAGCCTCTGTGCCATCAACAGTGTGTCTGCATCCAGATCTGTGGCCTGTGTTGACATCTCATCTGGTTGTCTTAAATTGCTTTTGTTTAGTGTCCTCAGTTTAGACAACTTGTTCTTTGAAGCTGAGATTACCTCATACATTGCATCACAATTCCTTCTGATCTCTCCATAAAATAATGGTCATCATTACTTTAGGTCTTTATGTACTTATGCTTTAATTCCAGCAATTCCAAATATTTGCTGTGATGTCCTTTGCATGTTTTCTTATCCCCAGAAGCCCTTATTCTTCTCTCTCTCTCAGCTGCTTTTATTGGGTACTTCCACTCAATGTTTAATTTACTCACTGCTTCCATAATTAGATGTCTTGTTGAAACTTTTTAATAGCCTTTTGCCCGTGACTTCAGGATATTTTATTCATTGCACATCAAATGTAAATACAGAAGCATGAAAACAGAACATGTTTTTTTTTGACGTGTGTGTTAGGATGGCCATGTTCAAGCATTCAAACTATCTTTGATAATACTGCAAACACTTTTTAGAAACAACAACATCTATGGTGGTCACCCTGAAGTATTTTTATTTTTGTTTGTTGAAGTCTGAAAGCACATTTTGAACATTTTTTTTACTGTCTTTTAGTTTCAAACTGTAAGAAAAAGTCCTTCTCTTCATTAGACTTGATGAAGGAGGTACTTAGGCGAGAGGCCTGCATTCTGCCTTTGTAACTTCTTTGTCATGTGTGGTAGCCTGTGCATGTGTTCAAGCCTGTACTTTTGACTCCCTCCATATATATATATATATTTACACAGTTTATGTATACTTTAGGCAAACACTGCTGTATATCTATGCCCTTGTCTTTATTTCTGATAATTTTCTTGGGGTTTTTCAATTATTTGTGAACCTGTTCCCACTCCAGAATTGCATGCTCCTTGGAGGACGCAAGAACACAGATGTACCCCTGGAGGGATATCTAGTGACACCAATACAGAGAATATGCAAGTATCCCCTTCTTTTGAAGGTACTTAAAAGATTTTTATTGAGGACTTCATACTTTCTATATAGAACTGGTTGCTAAGTATGTTTCTGAACTCCAAGAACAATCTTTCTACGCGGTGAATTATCTCTTTATTAAGATATTGGACCCAGCCTCGCTCTCATTAAAGCTGGTGGCAAGTCTTCTGACATCAGTATTAAAAGAACTGAGGAGCTTGGCTGAATGGAGATGGTTAGCTCTGTTCTGCTAGCAGTTGTAAGGTTGCCTTTCCATTGTTGGACAGAAGTGAGCCATTTGGGAGAGTTTAATGAGACTAATTTCAGCTGGGTTTAATCGTGCCCTTGCTTAAAATGCTTGGGATAGCAGAGTTTGTTGGTGATGTACTTTGATGATGCTAATTTACCATCAAAAAACCAAAAATGAAAAATATGATTGGATTTTTTTTTCACAAGAAAAGCTGTGGAGTAACAGTAAGGTGCTGTAAATGGTTTCATATACAATTATATGTTTATTCATATCGTATTGTGACAGCTTAAATCAATGAAAAATGTTAATGTGGTGATAAACGTTAGATATTCAAACCTCTGAATTTGTAATTTACCATGTTAGGAAATAAAATACAAGAAAGTAAGTATTTTTAAGCAAATCGTTGCTTAATGAATTGGGATCTTGTATTGCTTAGTGTTCCAAAGTCTGAGAGGAAAGCCAGAGCAGATTCTAGTCTGAAAGCTACCTGAAAAATGATCTATTGGACAGTATTTTTCACAATGCATGTGTGAGTTTTGACCTGCAAGATTGCCAGTTGTGAGGCATATGACATAAAAAATCCAAAAAGAAACAGGTTAGAATAAAAACTTTTAAAACAGATTAAAAAGATAATCATTACAATGAGGTGTGAGTCATCCAAGATAGCTGTGGCTTTACAGTTCCCTTGGTCTATTTTGAAATTATTTTTCTATTCTGTTTTTGAAAGGCATACAGATAAAACAGGGAAAAATGACTAATGAATTACTCTGGAGAAATGAAACGAATATATTAAGAAAATTTAAATACAGGGTGTGGTGGCAGCAGGGTTAGGGCTTTGTTGAAGGCTGTTCTCAGTCAGCCCAGCTGTAAATGGGGAGTTGGTAGTTTGAGATGGGAGATCTCAAGCAAATGCTGGAGACTCCACTTTTGTTTATCAGCATGGCTGCCATTACCATCTGAAATCAGTGAGTCACCTAAATTATTGTTCACTGCTTTGCTGCTTGCATGAGGTTAAACAATAGTGTGAAGCTAAAGGAATGTGTTTTCTGCCCTGAGCTGTAGGAAAGGCAGGTGTTAACTTTGACATGGCTGAACTACTGTTTTTTTAAGCAGAATTGTTATCCTTGCTCTTGAACAGTAGTATCCTGCAGAATATAAAAAACAAACAAACAAACCCAAACCTCAAAGCTCAACATGAAGAAACATTGTTGGAGGAGAAAGTAGCTGAAATGCAAACTTCTTCCTAGATCATGATGATTATTTATTTTTAATAATTAGTTACTCTTGAGTTTTAGTGTCCTACTAGGACCATTTTAGAAGGGTTACTACTTTTCCGATTAGTAAAAGGGAAGACTGGCTACTTTCTTTTTGTATGCTGGTTTGGTTTAAGTCTCCTGTAATGGACCTTTAGAGATCAAAGACCGGTTTCTTTCTTTTTTTTCCCCCCTCCTTTTTCTATGTCTAAATAGGAATTACTGAAGCGGACTCCAAGGAAGCACAGTGACTATGCGGCCCTCATGGAAGCTCTCCAGGCCATGAAAGCTGTCTGTTCCAACATAAATGAGGCCAAGAGACAAATGGAAAAATTAGAGTTTTTGGAAGAATGGCAGTCTCATGTTGAAGGATGGGAGGTACTGTCATTACTAGCATAAGATAAGTTGCTTTCTATGTGGAGGAGGGAGTAACAGTTTTCAACAAGTGTGTGTTGCACTGTTTTTGTGATCCTGAGGTTCTGTCAAGTCCACAGTTCTGTGAAATCACAGCTTTTGAGATCTGCTCTTTAATTTAAGTTGTCCATGACAGAACAATGCTGTATGAAATAGCAGACTTCAAGGAAGGATAGTTATTTAGCATTTGTATTAACATGTATCTGTGCACACAGACACATTTATAAATCCTAATTTAACTGCTGATTTTATTTTACTGCTGTCTATGCTGGCCTAGCAGCACTTTGCTTGAAAAATATTTTGTTTATTGTTTATTATTGGTTAAGCATTGAGCCTATTAAGTTTTTGTCAGCTTGCTGGTAGTCTCTTAATATTGGGTGAGCTAAACTAATTTGAGCGTATTCAATGGAATCTGTGTGAGATTTGTGGGACTTTTTAATGGTTTGCAAATGGAAGAACTTCGGTGCTCCAACCACGTTTTGTGAAGTAACCATAGATGTGGTTCTGAGTTAGAATTTTAAGTAGTAACCAGAAGAGCCACCCTTTCCCCAAGAAAACAACAAGATCAAGCAAAATCACCAAAATCTTCCTTTTGAATTATTCTGAGCACTATAATTAGTTCATGGGGAAAGACAGGTGCAGATGTGAATCTTTAAATTGCCTTGGGTGTTTTGTATTGACATGTGTGAACTGACTGCACTGGGGTGGAAGGCAAACACAAATGGAGTTTCAATGAAAGAAATATAAAGCAAACAGTGTAACTATATTCAAAACTGATTTTAAAAACCAAATGATACGGGTTTTTTTAAGAGGCAGATTTCAACATTGAAGTAGTCCTTTGTTTTTTTGAACACTTTGCTCGAATATGCTACTTGTCTTCCTGAGAAAGCTGCTTAAGAACTGGGGGAAGAGGTTTTATCTCTTTAAGTTTGTGGAAGGCTTGCAGACTGGGAGACGTAGTAAGAAAAATGTGTTTGTTGCATGTTAGTCTGATACTGAAAGATCTCAGTCTATGTAGTGGGAAATTTCCTTTGTATGGTGCCTAGGAAAGAAAGGGTTGGGGATGCGGATGGGACACTGAAGCAAAGAAAGCTTCAAGACAGACCTGTCTGAACTTTAACTGAGAGTTCCCCACGAAGTCTGACAAATAACAATTAGAACGTTGACTAGAATAGACAACTTTTAAGTAGATATTTGTAGTAATAGGTAAAAAAGCAGAAATAAGAAATAGTTTCTACACGGCTCTGTCTGTTCCCTCCCTACACCTCCTGATTTTACTGTACCTGCTGTTTCTTGAACTTTGCTGTACCTGAGGACGTGCTCTGGTTCTGCAGTAGTGGATTTAGCTTTCCCCTGTCATCCAGAAGGATACAGCAGAACAAGACACTGTCTGAAAGGAGCATAGATCTGAACAAAGACCCCCCTAAATACTACCCATGACACCACATAATTATTTCCTGTATGCTCCTTGTGAAATCTCCTGATCAGTGGACTTTCGCAAATCTTTGGTTTGTTGTTAATTGAGTAGTGTAGGAAGATTTGGTTCATTCTAAATGTGGATTAAGAAACTAATTTTACTTTAATCAAGATTCTTCATGTTTATTCAGTGCATTGTGTCATTTGAAATGTTTCATTTCAGGTTTTTTTTCCTTGTGTAGCATCATTTTCAAGAACTGCTTTTCCATTTCTGGGAAATCACACTGTTATGTTTTGGTGTGCACTGTAATGTTTTGGGACAGGATGGTCACTGTGAACTGCCACTAAAATTCACTGTGCATCACAAGAAGGAATTTTAGCAAGTAGAAAAGTGATATAATTGCTGATCCATATTCAGACAAAACTTTCTGCACTTATTTATAATCTTCTATCTGAAATAAAATAAGTCAAAACAAATGCCACGGTATTGTTTGTAGTATTTTGAAAAAGAAAGAACTAATATAAAGTAAAATTCTAAATGTTCGAATTGAGAGGAGTTCTAGTTGACATCACTTAACAGCTGCTTCTTTAGACTAGGTGAAAATGTGTTTCTTGTAATTAGCTTGAAGTTGCTGTCATCAGCAGTAACTTGGGAAGGTTAGTGTATATGAACATTTAAATGCATTGGAAATGTTTGTGATAACCTCATGATAAAAGCAACAGCAAGTTAAGTGCTGAATACTTTATGGCAAAGAAATTTGCTAAATAATCCTTATTGCCTATCACCACTTTATTCCTTCTATTATTTTTAACTTTTCAATTAAATTTTCTACTGCACTACAGTGATTAAAATTATTCTGCTTGCTTCCAATGTCTGAGTCATAGATATTTGTCAAATGCTTCTTAATGAACACACTCCAGTATAAAGTTACAGCATTATTAACTCAATGCATTATTAGTCATATAAGTTGTTTAAGAACTTACTGTTCTCAAACCTCTATGCCTGAACAGGGAATCCACTTTACTGCATTAGGTTTCTTCTGAATTCTTGGTGAAACATATGGTAGGAAATATGGTTGCTTTTGGAAATGTGTTAATGAGAAAGGTAACAATGAAGAAGGAATGGTAACAATATGGACATAAGCATTTGAAACAGACTTCTTCTCCCTGTGCTCAGAATGTATTCTCTACTCTGTAACAAAGAAATTTTCTACCAACCTTGGTGGGTTGTTTTTTTGGTTTCTTTTTTTCACCTCCCCTCTTCCTAGATTTCATTTTAGGATTTCACCTGTGCTTGAACTCTGAAAGAGTGCTGTTGTCTTAAAATAGGACCTTTCCAGTAGAGTTATGTGGTGTTTATTATATTTCAGCTGATCGGGTTTGATATCATATGGCAGCCACAGGGTGCACAATCTGGCAAAATTGCCTTGATCTTACTAAGTGCATCTTTTTCAGACATAGTGTAAGGTTAGTCCTTGAAATGGTAATAGTTCCAGAGCATGTATATGAGCTAACAGTATTTGGAAGGATTCCCAACAACAATTACAAAAAAAAAGTTCCTGAATGCAGTGTTTGAGAGTGGATTTAATTAAATAAACATCTGGTTTTCTGCAATGCTGAAAATAAAGAGGCAAACTTGTTGGAGATTTCCTTCCAGAAGGAAATGCTTAACACATTGCTTGGCCCCAGCTAGAAGGAAAGGGAAAAAAATAAAGACTATTTTTAGAATCTGATCAAAGCATGACTTGAATTCCTATACTTAAGTGTCATTAAATGAAGCTTGTGTTTATTATAAAAAAATACAGATTCATGGAAAAAATGGAACATCTGTTTCAAGAAAGATGATTTTGAATATAATGACTTTCTCACTTAATTTCCTAAGTGGTTAAATTTATTGGCCTGAATTCAGAACTTGTGTAGGTGGCTGTCTCAGTTGGAGAATGGCTCAGCAGCTCAAGGAGTCTTTCAGTAAAATTTGCGTGGATGTTTCAGTGAGAGAAGAAAAAGCAAAATTGTTGCATTTGTTGTAAGCTGGAAGCTGAACAACCCAATCTGAGTCATAGGCCAACTTAGTGACAGTAGCATGGGATATTCTGTTCCTTTCCATTCCAAATATTAATTGATGATATGATTCCATATCATCAAGTAATATTTTACCCAAGATTTCTGTCTTAAAGTCTGGAATTTCTAGCCCTTCCACTAGTTTTATTTGTTCCCTATGTCCATGTGCAAATACAGAAGAGTAAGTTGGTATTAGTCTGTGATTTCTGACTTCTATCACTATTAACATGCTTGCTGCTGACTCAGTATAGTCAAACTTCTGTACTTGACAGAATTTTGCCCAGAATATACAGATAAGTACCTTTCTTTTGGTAACAAAAAATACCAACCAATGCTGCTTTTCTTCTCAAGGTAATAGAAGTAATTTTTTAATGTCAAAGAGGGATATTTAATGAAACAAGGATGAGGGAGGTTTTGTTTTAAATTTCTTGCTTATAGTCTCTCTCCTTCCAGTGCTTTTATTTTTTGATATGGTCATGGTAGCCCACATTTCAAATCTCTTGCCTGAGCTGTTTCCTTAGTTAGTCATAGGTGTCGGACTGACAGCCAAAGGTTATCAGAAGCCAGTTATACCTAAATAGCCTGCAGGCTCCAAGATTTTATGGGCTTTTAACTTCCATTCCAGCTATCCTCAAAGGGCACAGAGTATTTGGTCGGGGTGCTACCCACAGAAGAGGATTGCTGTACAGTCTTTAGTGACCCAGTAGGACAGATGGAGGTAAAACTAGTCTAGATTCACAGTACAAGCCTGCTTTGTGGGTCATTTTTTCCCCCCGAGTCATTTATATGATTTGTTGGAAGATGATTAAAATAGGTTTGTTTCTACAATACATGGCATTTTCAAATTGACAGATTACAAAATTGCTGGCTTCACTGAAAATAGCCCATGATTTCTGCTTGCAGGTACTTTAAATATACAGAAGCATGGTAGCATAGTAGTAGTGATTTTACATTTAGGTTGAGCAACTCTATCATCTCCTCTTACAAGCACAGAGTTTAAATGTCCGTGAAAACTTTGAAATAGCAAATTGCTTTTCAAGTTCAAGTTGCTCATATTGGAAATTCCTGTGGTAGTTTCAGTGCAAACACTTAATGAAAACATGTTTGTGTCAGAAGGTTTTGGTAGTACTTGTTCCAAAAATATTGTAGGTAGTGTAGTTCAGTTTTAGCTGTGCAGCAGAAAGTCTCACCTTCTTCTGGGATGAGGGTGACCCCTTATATGTTACTGCAGCCTTGACCCTTCCCCCATGAGAGGGACAGCTTGGAGCTGGATAAGTGAATTGTCCTACTGGGCTGGATATCAGCTGTAGCTTGGTGTTCCTGCTGATAACCTATGGGATGGTTTATGGTGTAGCTCCATCCTTCGTGAAAACTTGTTATGGTTGTCAGCCCTTTGAATTGCATGGTGGATATGGCAGTACTTGTGTGTGCTCTCTGCTTCGTCCTTCCTCGGGCATGTTTTTCATCTCTAAGGGATGTGGTGGAGAGCAGTGCTCACCCTAGATGTAGAAACAGAAGTGCTTTCATATGATAGGCCCTTCAATTTTTCTCCCTTTCAGCTCCATGCCCACCCCATCTAGGAACAGGCAAATCCTAAGTATTACATAGGCAGGGAAGTAACAGGGGATTTTTCTGCACTAGCAGTGTTATGTAGGACAACAAGAGGTGACTTCTGATCCTGTTTTCTTATGCCCTTTGACTTCAAATAAAACGGCAATAACAAAATTCACTGACCTGCGATCACACCAGCATGGGTTGTGATCCTGTCAGAAGGTATCTGAGAAGTGACATTAACACTGTTCAGTCTTTGGATGAAAGGGTGCTGAGGGGAAAAAAGTATCTCTACAACCTTGTTTTTATCACCTAGCAGTATTTTGAAAAGGGAAGAAAATTAGGAGGATAACATTAGCAAAGGGTAGTAAAGTGAGACAGATAACCCTCACTGCCATACTATCACATTGAACTTGAATCATGAATGAGGTGGTTGTAAATAAAGTCAAGTAGCCTGAATTATATATACTTAAAATATGTATTAAATGTGTTACTTTATGACAAGATGCTGTCACTGTAGCAGATCTTATTAGGACTGTTGGGAAAAGGTTGTGTTTTTCTATACTAAAAATGAAATTCTTCAATAAGAAAAGACGAAATTTTTTATGAAATCCTTTCTGTGAAAAAAATCCCATCCTTTTTTAGAAAGCTGAAACTTCTCGTACAATTCTGAAGCCTTAAGCTGATACTTTTTGGCTTCCTTACAAAAAAACTACTGTTTTTCTGCAAAGTTGAAGTTTTGTGTAAAAACAAATCAAGACCCTTTAGAAAGTATCCAACCTTTTAAAATGCAAATTGTTAGTAAGTACTATTCCAGAAAATTTGAAACACAGAATTAGATATTGTTTACTCTTTAATACACAAAAGCAATGAAATGGAATGGAAAAAAGGGACCTGTTTTTCTGTAATTATGGTCAACAAGCATTACACACAGCCCTAATTTAATGCCTAATTTATATCACTGAGTGTGCTTTTAAAATGTTTCAGTGTTTGATTTTGAATAAAACTGTAAAATTAGCATGCTGGTATTGATGCTGTCTTAGGAAGGGAAATATGCTGTAGTGGCTATAGGTGACCTTCATCTTTGGCTTGTTTATCACTTGATCCTGCATGGAAGCAGGAATGGTTAGTTAATACAGATCCTGAAGTGGTGTTACTTAGAGACCTGGATTGTGTTCCAGTGTGATGGTTGTGCAATCTCACTTATCTCTGTAAACAGACTGCATTCTCCTTAGGGCAGTGTGAGCTATTGCTCAATATTCACAGCTGTGGCATACAAAGGATGAGCAGTAGGATGAAGAACTGTGAGAGCAGAATGCATGATTGCTTCTTGGCTCTTAATTGAATCCATTTTTCTTTGGACTACTGTGGTTAGATCCAGAAGAGGAAGTAACTGCAGCTATCACATGCCTAAACCATTCAGAACATGTGCAGATGACAGGAGAGTCCTGGCTTTTGCAGGTTTTCCCAGCTGACTTTGACTCCCTCAAGTCAGGAAACTCTTCAAACCCTTGGCATATGCTTGATGCAGCCAACACAGTAGATAATATAATTATCAATAGAATTGCATGTCTAGATGGACATGCACGTGGACAGCAGCTCTGTCCCACAGGAGCATGATTTTTCAGACCAGCAAAATGCACCTCAGAATTCAAGGTAGGCTTCCTTGAGAGGAAGCCTTGTCTCTTTACAAGACGTAGAAGTGCCATGCATTTTTCATAGAATTTTTTTTTCAATATTTTCCTTCATTAAAATTGCTTCTCTTTCTCGAACCTTTATGAAAATGCCTGACACCTTTTCACATGAATGATCTGTCTTAAGCAAAAATGAGACGTGGGAAGTTTCATCCCGAACATCTAAACCTTACCAAAATCCTGGTGTCTTTGGAGTAGGTTAGGAGGAAGTGTACTAGACAGTCCTAGCTGCCCATGCCACTCTTTGCTTTGCCCAAGTTTTATATGTTGCTGTTTTTAAATTTTTGTTTTTGTGCTTAGCTTAATCTAGTGTAGAAATATCTACCCTTAGTGATGTTCAAGTCCCAAGTTGCTTCAGCTTCCAATTTCATCATGGCATAGATTATGTCTTGTAAAGCACCGTTTTCAGACAGTTCTGAATAAAGTTACTGAGGGTGGGAGTTACTGGGTACAGTTGGCCTGATTTTTATGAGAGATCTTTGCAGAAAAGTAATGTAATTTGGAAACTTTTTGTGATTAAACTGTATCTATTTACAAAGCTGGTGTTAATCATCATTACAGATTGTTACATAATTACAATGCAATAAATTACCATGACTTTTTTTTTAGTCATTCCAGAGGATTCTTATACTTGTGAGTTTGTGTAAGAAACTTTTCTTTAGTTGATCCAAAGTACTTAGTTCTCACTAAAAGAGTAATCTCTTTCCACTCAATTTTAGGGATCCAACATCACAGACACGTGTACAGAAATGCTGCGAAGTGGACTACTACTGAAAATTTCAGCAGGAAATATCCAAGAGAGGATATTTTTTCTTTTTGATAATCTTCTGGTCTACTGCAAAAAAAAGCACAGGTAAACGATTACTTTCAAAAATGTGGTTTTCTCACAGTAGAGCTAATCATGAGTATGCTGTTCCATAAGTACCACAGCATAAAAGTTAGCATTTTTAGAAGAAACTTATCAACCAAAGAGAATTATTTAATTCAAGCAATTGGAAAAAATTTATATGGATGCAGAATCCTAGTGGTAAAGCATGGGGAAAAGAATCTGTTTTGTCAGCCTTCCACAATAGGTTATATGTGATGGCCTCACTCTCTTCTAGGAAGTGTAAACAGTCTGGATTTTTAGTTCAAACAGATTAGTATTGTAGCTTGTGCAATAAAATAAATCTCTGCAGATTCAAGAGTTTCATGCCTTATATTTGTAGTCAGGGAAAACAGCCAGAAAGCTGCTGCTTGCTGCATTCCAAAGAGTGATTCCTTAGTTCAGCAACTAGCTTCTGTAGATAATGTTGTGAGAAATGAGGATCTTCCTATGTACACATATTCCTCTTGATGCTCAAATTTGTCTCTTTAATCCAGAAGTTGTTTTAGAGTAGCCATATTACTTCCTTTAAAAATTTCTGGTATTCATTGTAGTTTATTGTCCAGCAGTTACAATAAGTTGCTGGTTACATAGTATCTTTTCAGTTGTCCTCCACTAAGTTGCATATTTTTGTAGCCATATTCTTGCTAAAATGCACTATTGGATGAAAATCTCAAACTGCATGAAAGGTCATCTGTGGTTTCTGCAGTTTCGAACAGTCACGTCCTTGGCTGGTACCATGGTGGCATCTCTGCAGATATAGGAGTAACTCAGTTTAGAATATAATTTTGAAGTTTAAGGTGAGAAATTAATTGATTATTTCCAGCAAGATACTTTAAATATTGATTGGCAAGTATGTAAAGAGAAAAATTGTATTTTGTTAATTTTACAAAAATTGCCTTGCCTTTATGGTATGAGATATTTTATATAATTTTTGACCATCCTTTTGTGGCAGAGTTGTGTAGACGTGGAATGCCATATTTGGGTTTACGGTTTTAAAACTATTAGGTTTACTCACTTTGGAAAGAAAAAAGCATGTAATACTGAAACTTCATGCTTTATGCTGGTTTCCTTTTTTGCTTTCTTTGTATTTTTAATGTATTACTCAATTTTTGAATAATAAATTTTATGGTGTAGTAGAGTTACTCATACGTAATGAAGTAATGATTGAGAGGCAGGTAATTTTCTGAAAATTAGTACCTCTTTGGAGTGAATGAAGGTCAAAATTCAGGAGATCATTAATTCTTAGGAACTGACCTTTGTTTGATATACAGTATTAATTACCATCATAGGCAGAAATGGATAGACAATAATCCCTGGCTTATCTGAGGTGTGAAAAGCTGTCTAAAACTGGGGTTCTCCAAGGGCATTGGCTTCACTGGGAACAGGTACAGCATGCAAAGTGCTTTGGAACATATTGCAGTGAAACTGCCACAAAACTTCAGCAGTCCTTAATTACAATCCTTGGTTAACCCTTACGTTAGGAAGGAAAAAAGTTGTCTTCATTCTTCCCTGCATAAATCCCATTTATGATGCTAACATACATAGGTCAAGATTTGTATCCAAAGATGTTCTCATTTAATTTTTTTCAGTCACACTACCCCCATGTTGAATTTCTAGACTAATATAGGGAGACCACATCAGTTAGGAGGAAGGTCTCTCCTTTTTTTGTCTTTGATGGCAGACAACACATAGAGGTTCCAAAGTGCTGGAACAGAGCTTTTGCAGAGTGAGACTTTCCCGATGAGCTCTCACTCAGGCAGGAATTTGCAGCTTGCTCTGACCAGCCGTAGCATCTTTGCATTCCCATCAGCAGCGTCCCATTCAGCAGCGGTTTCCACAGTTCAACTGCACAGCTATAAAGGTATTGTGATCCTTACAGCGGTCTCTAAATGCTGCATGGACAGGTAGCAGTGTACAAACATAGAAGAAGGGAGTGGATGGCGTGCTCATCTGCTCTTCCTTTTTTCAGGAGATTGAAGAACAGCAAAGCATCTACAGATGGCCACCGTTACCTTTTCCGGGGCAGAATAAACACGGAAGTGATGGAAGTGGAGAACGTAGATGATGGAACAGGTGAGTGTATTTGTGTGGCTCAATTGCAGAGCTGTCTTTTGAGGTGCTGAAATCAAATGCAGCTTCGTAATTTTTTGAGAAGGGAGGATGTGCCTTATATTTAGAAAGAAAGAGGAAGATGCTGCTTTGAAAGCACTATCTATTGATATCAAAATTCTGCTCCTGTGACACATCATTGCTTTCATCCATTATTAGCTGGGCAGCCACAGATCTGTTTTATGCTTACATGAACAAAGTAATAAAATAAGGTGACATTTATTGCTCACCTGAAATTACGTATTTAACTTCACTTTACAGCATTCCAGCACTCTTAAAGAACTTATCCCTAGGTACATAGTGTATTTATAACAGCAAGTGGAAAACCTACCTCTGTTGAGATGAAACACTAAAAATGCTGAAACTGTAACATAAGGAAGGCTTTTAAAAAATATCTTTAGGGATATAAGCCATATGATTACTTGAAATTTTCCTGACGTACATTAGTAAAGTGAAAACCCAAAGTATTCCTAGACATGTCAATTTTTGTTTTAACCTTTGAGCTTAACGATAATTACTTTTTCTTGCAATAAAAGTATTACAGGATTTTTTAATGTAAAGCTAAAAAAAAGTGGTGTGTGAAACTTGCAGTGGCATTGCAAATACGTAAGTCTAGAGGGAATTTCTGTGAGTTATATATTGTTTGTCCTGATATTTTAAAATAGTGTTAGGTTTGTCCTTTACTATGGATTCCAAGCATTTCTCAAATTAATTTTGTTTTAAAATTGAGCATTAATTAGAGTGAATTTACTTCAGAGTGAACATCATAGGAATTGAATATTTCTTTAAAATTAATTTTTTTTTCTATTCTTGGGTTCCTTGTGTTCAAAGTAGTTTGCTCGCTTCTTGTTTTACAGAATAGTCAGTAGAATTGACTTGGAGAACGAATTGACTATTGTTCTTATTGCAACAAAGTAGTTTATTGGAAGACTGCTGTCTCTTTCCTGCATGTCATATTTTGAAGTCTTTCAGCCTTTTTTCATGTGTTGTATTTTTATTTTATTATTTCTTATTTTATAATTTTATTTTTGTCCTTTGGATTTTGTTTTTTGATCAGTTTGCTTTCACTCTTTTGTCATTCACATTAAATTTTATTATGAAATTACATTAATAAATGCTTGGAATTCATAACTGAAGTGTCTAGAGCTGAAATTTTACCAGTGCCAGAATAATTACTGTACTGCTGCAATGTGGGATGTCTGCTACTAATCCCAGGATTGTTTGGCTTTTCTGACATCATTATTTTTCAGTCTGTTCATTTGTGTTCCAGAATACCAGAGCAGAGTATTTTGTGCAGTACTGGTGCCTATCCCATTATATTTTATACTGTATTGATGTCTGAGAGTAGGACTGATAATTCCTTTCTTTTCTGTACTGAGTTTTATCTTACCATTTCTACTATTTTTTAAGTATTCAGAATTCACATCTTGTTCCCCAGATCTCTTGTGATGCTTCTTGACTTGGTTCTATGAACAATGTTACCACTGAACCATTTAAGTTATTGATAAAAATGGTGAAAAATGCTGAACATAAGGTAGAGCACTGTGGTGTAACACTTGATTCATTGTCTTTGCTTACCAGATATATTTTATAAGAACTCCTTGACATCTGTTTTGGGTTATGTCCTTCACCAGGCCCACTGATTTAGTTAGTGATTTCAAGCTATCTATGGGTTCACTGCACTGAATTTCTTCAGGCCTCTTTGAGTTGAATATATTTTATTCAATATTCTTTACCCTGCTATTCCCCTTTTCCAGCCTGTATTCCTGCCCAATGTTTAGCTTTATTTGTATAAAATCTCAGTGTTTTTTTATGCAAAAAAGAGAGTTGATTATTTCAGCCCTTCCTGTCATGTCATTTGACTTCCTTTCATATATTTTCTTTCATCTTCCTGAATATGCTTTAGAAATAAAAGGCAGTTTCCCTGTTTGCATCATATCACTTTCTAAGTCAGCATCTCTTTGCTTATAAGTGTTAACACTAATGTGTCCAGAGGATAATCCCCACCATCTTCTTCCTGATGAATATTCCAAGAATTCTGTGACTATTCATCTTTGCCTGATTCCTCCCCACATATTGTCATGCATAAAGTGTTGGCTTTAGAAAATGTTTCTTTGATCGTCTGTCTGTCCTACCTTTCTTCATTTACTTGTTCTAGCTATTCAGTCCTTTGTCTTTTTCTCTCTGTTTCTTTTCCTTCCTGTTTGTTTTCTTCCTCAATGACTCTTCAATTATAATGTGGCTAAGGGTAAATAGTCTTCCTCTATGTTCTGGACACCAGTTGTCTAATTTCCTTCAGCCACACGGAATTTTGTTACTGTCCCCATTTCCTATAGCCTTGCACCCGGTCCTGGGGAGTTAATGCTTTCTTCCCCCTTGCTCTCCCGAGCCATATTCTTGTCACTTTTATATACACAATATTTCCAAAATCCATACTCCTTTCCACACTTCTGCGACATCATTAATAGTTTGGTTAGTCTGATTTCTAACTTATTAGAGTTGGTGGATGCTCAATCCCTGGAAGCCTTCGAGGTCAGGTTGGATGGAGCTCTGAGCAACCTGATCTAGCTGAAAATGTCCCTGCTCATTGCAGGTTATTTCTAAAGGTCCTTCCAACCCAAACTGTGCTATGATTCTTTTTACCTGCTTTTTTTTCCTTACCACCAGATTTTCGGCTTTTTCCATTTTAATTTATCCAATATCCTAAAATTTATTTTTCCTTCTAATTACTGCTGTTTCATCCCTTCTTTCTGTGGTTCTCTTTGAGATATGGAAATTTCTGCATTAATTCCCTGGCCTGTGACATCTTTCTGCCTTTTTCTTGTCACCCTCCCCTTTTTTTAATTCAACTCTACCTGCTCTTTTCTTTCCTTGTGAGACTTCTGTATTCCCTCTCCTCACACATATTTTTTCTTTCACTTAGATCATAAAGTCCTTCTTTAATCTTCGTCTGTTCTGCTTTCTTTAGTGTTCTCTTTTGTTACACCCAGATGTCTTGTTTCTCATGCCCTGTAGTCATCCGTGTTTGAACTGTAACCCAGTACTATTCTGCTGCTTTCTTTTTGTCTGGTTACATTCCCAAGAGGAGTAATATTGTTGTCCTAGTGTCATTCACATTAGCTTTGCATGTGCTTTTTTTGGTATTATTTTATTCTCTAGTCATCTATGACCTATTGATTCCTGTAATTCCTAATTTAGAGTGGAAGCTCTGGGTGCAGAGTGCTTATATTTTCATATCTGTGCAGGACTCTTTGTCATGCACTCCAGATGGATCTCTTTAAAGACATTCAAGGCTGTTGAGTCTAGATGATACTTCCACAGTTCCTTACTGCAGATTCTGGGATCCCCTGCTCACTTTATATAAGGAACCACGGAGCTCCAGGGAACAGGGCAACTGAGAGTGTTTGCTCTCAGCATTGATAGATGTAGGAATGTAATCTTTGTTGTTTGTGAGTAGAAGCACAGAAATAGCAAAACAGATTCCCAGTGTGGTTTATTATCATGCTAATGACATGCCTGCAGAAATTAACAAAGCTTTTTCTGAAAAGCAATTTTTCTTTGATGAAATTAGGCCTTGGCTGAGCAGTACAGTTGGTGTCAGCTTTCTTTTTTTGTTTCAGCACCATGAAGCGCTTTGCTTTTTCTTGATTGCACTGATTAAAGTGGAATGCATATTACTTATCAGGGCAGACTATTTATGATCTTATAATAATGTGGCTACACAACTGCTTGCAACTATTAGAAAGGTGGTTTTATGGTAATAGTATTTTTTTTTTCTGTATCAGTTTCTAAAATTCACTTTTGAGAGAAAAATACAGTTCTAAAGGCATTCATCAGCCATTAAATGAATGGTATTTAGTTTATGAAGAAAAGCACTTGAGACTTAGGAAATACCAGATGTATGTTTACTTCTAGTATAGTAGCTCTGTCCTCTCTAATCTTGAAATGAGGCATGATACAGAAGAAAACACATGATAAAAGTAGCTGGAAACTGCATCAAAAAGTATACATGGAAGATGGCAGTTGATATTGTGTAGCAATTATTTCCTTGGTATTTCTGAGCATTGATGCTCCTAAGAACCTCGAAGAAACTTGAAAGTATTTCAATACAGAGACTTCTGTTTATTTTTTTTAAGGGAAGGAGAAAATTCTTTTGTATATGGCTGCAACAAATTGCTTCTTATGCATCACTCAAAGATGTAAGTCTTGAATTTTGAACAATATATTGGAGTTCAAATTACAAGCTTTAATGTATTACCAAGTCACATTAAAAGATGATGTCATCTGTCATCACCTTTCCTAGGGAAGTTGTAGGTTTAATGATTTGTTGATCCTGCTGGTTCAGACTTTGCATGGAGCAAACAGCAGTCTCGTGCTCTTCTTCCTTCTGTAACCATTATGTCAAGTTTGGAAATTATTTGTTTAGCCTGACAGGCAGCTGTGATTGCATTGATGTGTATCTGTGCATATGTACAGAGCAGCTGGGCAGTCAGGACTTGCACACCTCCAGACTGGCCAGCAGCTCTTGACCAGATTTTTTCCAACAGCCAGGTCAAAGGAGGTAGGAGTTTGTATGGGATGACAGTGTAATGCTGAACTGCTCTTGACTGTGGACATGTGTGTACTGGGGAGAACAAATTGCTCCTGGGAGCCTTGGAGAATAGTAGGGGTTGCTCCCCTTCATGGGGAGAGTGAAGAGCAAAGGAGAAAGCAGATGTGTTGCAGTTAGAGACAGAGGCTGAAGTCGCAGTGAGCATCACAGCAGTGCATTACTGCAGCAAAGCTGGACTCCTGCTACAAAACTGCTACACATTTTCATCCACCTGAGCTCAGGGCCCTCTGTATACACTGGGCAGTCATAGTACCTAGCTGGGTGATCGGGCTTTTCCCAGAATTCTGTGGGTTTGTGGTGGAATGAGGTGAGTGTGATCAAACAGCCAGGGTGCTCCTGGCCCTGCTGTTACAAATCCTCGGATGCCAAGGAAGCTGTGTATTTAAAAAGTCATTTCTACATTGAGAGATTCAAGTGGCTGGGCACACCATTTTTTTTCTGAATTGAGCTACTAAGTTGACACAAAATCTTTTCTCCACAGTTGGAGCATCTAAATCCATTTTTGAGTCTGAGCCCCCATTTTTTATTTTTTTTTTTTGCCACAATTTTAACTGCTGTGATTCAGTAATCATTTCCCTACACAACGCACCAGTAATCATTTCCCTACACAATGTGTCTTGTGATGATAGACATACAGTAACAAAGACCACAGGAAAATTATGACCCTGTAGTTTTCTATGTATTCACCTCTAACTCAGTAAATAAACAAAGGAACCTTAACTTTACTTCCTCCAGTAGTGCATCTGCCTCTGATCTCCAAGGGTCTGCAGTCTGTCAGTTGAGAATTTCTGTCTGAGACTTATTTCATGTCCTTGACTTTTGGGTCTGATTTTCTAAGAGTGTATGAATAGTATGATGCGTAGTATGTTTTCACGAAACAATGTTTTTAAAGAATCAAAGGATACTATGTATAGGCTATGCAAATAAAAATATGATAAATAGCTGGATGGCATAAACATGATGTTGGAAAAATAACTTCATTTTTTCACCTGTCATAGGCTTGCTTGCACTTTTTTATGTGCTTTGAGTACTAGGAAGTTTTGTTCGTTTAGAAATTAGCCATCAGTCTCATGATTTTCTAGTAGTTCCTGACATTTCCCAGCCCAGTACACAAAGCTTGGCTGCTTTCCATCTAATTAAAATGCAAAGTTATTGAAAGGATACTAGCATGTCTGCTGAGATTTATGATAAATCTTAGCAAGCATTTCAGCAAGGGTTCCAGTTTCAGAAAATCTCATCTCATCATAAAAAATAGGGCTGAAAAAGTATTTAGTAAATGAAAAACTGCATAGTTATTGCACTAGTTCAGGGTTGGCCTTAGGACTTTTTTGCCACTTAATGAAAGTTTGTGGTGAGAAAATATTGACCTTTGATTTTTCTTAATGTTTTGTATTGTAGTTGCTAGCTCTAGTTTTTTAGTCTGTGTTTCATGAAAAAAAGATTCTTTCTTATCATAAGGCATTTATGCCTCACAATTTTTCCCCCAGGTAATTCCTGTAATCCTAGTGAAGGATAGTTAGGTGATTAGTTTTGGGATTTCTGAATGAGATTTATGGACTAGCATGGTAAAATCAATTGCTATAGAAGTAAATATAGAGTAATAAGTAGTAAATAGTTTCATTTCTATAGCATAGATATGTTTACATGTTAAGTGTAAGGAGTTGTAGTTATCTAAGAACATCAGCAACCCTTACCTCGGGTAATGTACCCATTGAACATGAGGCTGTTAGGAATATATTTCAGGAATTATGCATTTGGTTTTAGATCAGAAACATCTTGATTATATTTCACTTTGTTTAAACTATTCAGGGTAAATACTTGCTTATTCAGGTAACCAGTAAAGATACACCAAATATCTGTACTTTGATTACTTGTGAAATTGAAATTGTATTTCTCCCCTGTATATTTAGTCTTTTTTTACACTTAATAGTAAGTCAAGTCAATCAGCACAGCATCTCTGAGTAATTTAAGGGGCAAAAGAACAATGCTGCTTACTAAACTCTGCCTGTTTTCGTGTTGACTTTATACCTTCTTCCATATGCTAGGCAAATCTCTGTTACACTTTACAAAGGACACTACTTACTGAATCTAAAACTTCAGTTTACTGAGTTATAGTTCACAGTGGCATAGATAACTTTAAATTAGTTTTAATTCTGTATTTTCTGGGCTTTTATGTGTGGTGATAAGTTTTTAGTAATTGTGGCAACTATTGCTATTGGTTTTTATAAGAGTTGGTGGTCTTTAAGCAATTTTATCTATTCCCAGCTGACTACCACAGCAGTGGCCACACTGTTATTAATGGCTGGAAGATCCACAACACAGCAAAGAATAAATGGTTTGTATGCATGGCAAAAACCCCTGAAGAGAAGCAAGAATGGCTAGAAGCTATTTTGAAAGAGCGAGAGAGAAGAAAAGGTAGGTCAATGAACTTCCTTGTGTTGCTCTGCCAGAAAGCCATACTGTATTTTTATGTTGAGATATAAAGCAAAACCAGCTGCTAGGCAAACTTGTAGTGTCAGGTTCAGCTGAAGATTTATGAATATCAGTCTGGGAAAAATGAATCAAACTTGTACTGGGATGGGCATAATGTCTTGAATCATCCATGCTGGTAGTAAATGCTGTTTGGGAAATGGGGAGATGATTTAATCTGTGATTTTACAGTTTATCTTCAACCAGTATAAATTGTCATAAATTCATTGAGACCCGCGTATTATCATGGTTTGTGGTTTGAGGGTCTATCCTAAATGCCTTGTGACTAATTCCTAATTCCTTTGTGACTGGCCATTTGAATCACCGAAATGAGCAGGCTTTTTGTGTTGGATCTAAATGCAGATGATCCAAATTGAAATCATACACAACACATTCACAGCTCCATCTTGGATGTATTGTCTCCTACCCAAGAAAGTAATCACCATTTCCACTCACCTTTGGAAAACCACTTTCTTTCTGAGTAACTGAATTAAGGTGGAAGAATACTTGGATGAAATATAATCCTGATCTCAAATGTGACCACAAATAACTTCATGTGTTCAAGGTGAACCCAGCCCAAAGTAGAAGCAGGGAAAGATGACACATCATCATTTTCTGTAGCTAATTTAATCTGCAAGTTCAAATATCCTAATTAGTAATGTTATTTGGAGCCTTGATATTGAAAGAAAATATGACCTTGTATTTAGATCTGTGATTATTTTCCTAATTTTTGTAGATTTTCTAACACCTGTTGCAGTAACTGTTGGTTTGGGCCTCTGTTGTAAATGGGCACTAACAATATTTTCTTTGGTCTTTTGAAGTGGAATAATGGATGTTCTGGAATCTGTTGTAGGACCAGAGCTTCAAGTAGGGTGTCTCAGCACTGGCTGATCAGTAGTGTCATCAGGAATTTGCAGCAGAAAAGCTAAAAAGATGCTTTAGAGGTCTAAACTCTCAACACTTTTAAAATATGAAAAATGTTTTTAAAATGAAAAAGCAATGTGGTGCCAAAAAAAACCCCCAAAAAACCCCAGGTTTGTCTGGTTCTGTATAGGACCTTGTGTGGAACTGACTAAAATGTTTTCAGTAAATCTTACTTCTCTGTTAAGTTTCATGTCTCCCTTAGGCTCTTGGTGCTTTAGGTAAAGAGTAAGTAATAGTATTTTATGTTGATGAATTCTTACTATTTCACACTAATCAACTGATCAGCTGGTAGTAGAAATGAGTCTGAGCTAAACTTTGGCAAGCTGGAGGTCTGAGGTAGCCATCCCAAAGCCAATGCATGTCTTGGGATTTTAGCATCCTATAATCTGTGGAAGCTTTCAGGTCCTGATACTCTCAGTGGGTTTGCCACCAAGGATATAACCGTGAAACGAGGAGGAGACGAGGCACGCATAGATTCAGATTGCAACACAGAATTGTCAAAAACTAAATGAGTTGGAAGACCCAGAGATTCAAAGGACTGAGAAAAGCTAAAGCTCTACTTTAACTTGGAATCCATGTAGCAGAAGCTGAACAAGGAGGAGACAATGCCCTGAATTAAGTGATTTAGCAGAGTTTTCAGCTTTTGTAATAAAATTATAAACTAGGACCACTTTGTAGATTGTACTTGCTTGCTAGAGTAAATCAAGATATATTGGAAACTTATTGCAGAAATATTCTGTCAATTTGGCGGCTTTCCTGTAAAGCCCTTCAGCAAGTTAGAAATTTATTTCAAAGTTGGTCATCTTTAGGACTGATGATACTTTGATGACCTTATTTGAAATGTCAATACAAATAACAGCATCAACATCCTATAAGCTCCAGAAGTAGTATATTAGTCAAGTTTTCTTTTCCCTGGGGTGCTCCAAGTTTTATTTGTTTGTGTGACATCACCGCTCTCAGGTCCATGGATAATGAGAGACAATCCTTATGCTGTGCCCAGTACCACTGTTAGCTTCTTCTCATGACAGATGCATTTCTTCAGGCTGTATTTTCAGAACTAAAGAAGTACCAGACCCTTACTCAGATGGAATATCATAGAATGACTTGACTGAGCTGAAGGGGGCCATAAAGATCTTCTAGTTCCTACTCCCCTGCCAAGCTGGAATGCTTCTGTGGAAAAGGGGTGAATTATCTATGTGAAACTAGCATATGTATACCCAATAGCTTGTTACTACTATTAACTGGAAATTTGAAAAATATTCCTTTAAGTGAAGATCTTTTTATTATCACATGGTAAGAGCAAAACCGAGGCTCTTTATTTTAAACTTATGAAAACATGACTACTGCCTTGCAAATATTCATATACTGGTGCCTGTCATTACTACAAAATGAATGGTGATGTCGATAGAGTAACAATTTAACTTCCCTGTGAGAAAAATAACTTTTGGTTATGCTTTATGAAGATCAGATGTTCATGGTTTAACTTTATCATGAGAAAATAATGAAAAGCAGTTCTTTAACTTTTTTTTGTATGTAAAATATCAATATTGCTTCTCCATTTCAGGGAAGATACTGAAATATAATGGCAATATCACTTCATAAAATGTTAATGCCTTTTTGGCAGGTTTAAAATTGGGCATGGAACAGGACACTTGGGTGATGATCTCGGAGCAAGGAGAAAGATTGTACAAAATGATGTGCAAACAAGGGAATCTCATCAAAGACAGGAAGAGGAAATTAACCACTTTCCCCAAATGCTTTCTTGGAAGGTATTATATGCATTAGACAGCATGAATTCTTACCATCTAAACCCACATTTTAAATCTTCTTTGGGATTCTGTAGAAACCGCACTTCATTTGTAATGTCTGTGAGGCCTATTTGCCTCACAGAATTTAGCCAGAATGTGAAATAGTCTGCCTGAAATTTATGAATGTGTACCTGTTTTGCAAGGCAGTTCTATTAAAGAGACAAGGCTGCAAAGGGCATGATGAAAATATGGAAATGCATCAAGTGAATTAGTTTCTCTCAAGAAATAATTCCCAACTTTTTTAATGCATTTTGTCTCTGTAATGACTAGTTTGGAGTGTAAATTTTATTTATTCCACCTAAGTAATCTTTGTCTCTTAAAACAGCTCATGTCCTCCTCTTGCTTGAAGGTCAGGAACAGAGTTAATAAATAAGGTTTACATGTTTAAATTATCAGGAGGATCTTTATAATCCTTATTATGCCTATGGCTTGAGAAGACTGCAAGAAATAGATGCCCTAAAAATGTGTATGTGAAAAAAAAAATCATTTGGGAGACAGAAGGGTTATCACTTTTTCATTTGGCCATAAGTATGAAAACTTATGACCATAAGTTAAGTGTAAAAAGCATTTTTATAAAATAGAATGTTTTGCAGAAAGAAAGTTGTTGAGAAGATACCACTGGGTTCAAAAGGGGAAATAAAACTTGGGAGATACTTACGCACTGTCAGAAGTGACAGAGTTGAAGTGACATCAGGATTAAGATTTATGATTCAGTTATGGTAGAATCATGTTTCCTCAGTGAAGTTGGATGCAGGTGAAGAACACATTCATGCTGAGGAGCCATTTAAATCTGCCATCAGATGGCTCCTTTTCAGTGATATCTTGGAGTGAACTGTTTTGAAGAATTCTTCTGCTGGTCCCAGGGTCACCAGTTAAAACCCATGAATGTGAGGGTTGCCCTACCTCATTGCACTTTCTTTTTGATTTGTAACATGCATATCTTATGTGCTATAGACCCAGTGTCTCTCAACTGCATCAGCTTTGCTTTGGTAGAAGACAGGTGTTTTCTGCACGTGAATATCTTCTTGGTGTGCATGCTCTGGATGTCAATATGTTTGACACACCTTGGAAGTAACAAGCCTACTGTTCTGTCCTACTGTGGTTATGTTCTGCCATCATGCCATCATACCTGCCGTGGGCTGGTGCAGTAGGAATGCCTGGGATTGCCTTATGTTGGTCTGTCTGATCAAATGCAGCTGTGCTAGTTGAGGATATCCCAGAAAACATGGAAAATCTTTACTATGTGCCAGGTTAACTTCATGCATGGAAAACTTCTGAGCACAAAAGATATCTCATGGGAAACCATATGTGGTTATGTCAAAATAATAGAAAAGCTGTTAAGAGTGAGTTTTTTTTAAAGCTGGTACAACATTTTGAGGATCACTGGGCTAAAGAATAATTTACAAGACTAGTAAGAAACACTAGTAATGGAGAGGGACATGCAGTAGATCTGGTGGTATGAGATGTAAAGTTTGTTTTCTGTATCTGTTTTTCAGTGAATTTGTGTCCTGGCTGTTGGAAATTGGAGAGATACATAAATCCGAAGAAGGTGTTCATCTTGGCCAAGCTTTACTAGAGAATGGCATTATTCACCATGGTAAATACAGTTAATTTTAACTGACTTGTTTTCAAGATAACTTTTGTAACTAGAATGGACTTAATTTTGTTTGACAAAAAGATGGTCTTGTTAACACAAGACAGCTTGATGAATCTGCATTATATCCTTGCAGGGGCCTCATGGGGCCATTGTCCATGTCCATAGCAGATTTACTGGGAAAGGCTCCACTGATTTAATCAGATTTCCTCTGTGCTTTTGGGATCACAACATGGGGAAAAAGGACCTAGAGAAACATTGCTGTTCTCTTGTACGCAAAAAGAAATTCTGGGGAAACACAGAATGGTACACTGCTTGCAAGGATTCTAACCTTTATTAAGGCCAGGCATTTTAGCAACAGGTGTTCAACTAAGAATTTTACTTGACAGTGAGACACAGCTGGCAGTTTTGATAAATGTGCCTGCTCATCTGTTAGATGTTACAAGTGGAGCTGATGAATCTGTAACCCAACAGTTTAATCTTTTGAATTTTATGGCCTTCTCTTCACTACTTTGTATAGTTACTGAAATTGATATTTTGATGCTGAAATTTGCAGTCAACTCTCTGCATTTAGCTCATTGTGGGGAGAAGTATCACTGAAAGGGCTAATTTTTTAGCCAGTAGAAGGTTTGATTTCTGCAGGTAATTTGCATTGGCAACATTTTTCTCTTACTAGATCATGTCCTTATCTCTGTCATTATTACAAGATATAGTCTAACACGATATAAGTAAACTGGAGAATCTTCTGGTTTTGAAGCCATATTTTACGGAATCACATATGATAGGTACAGTAATTCAAAACAAAGCTGTCAAATTAGTTGCCATTCCATCATAGATCCAGGTTGTAAATTTAGAAGGAATCTTTGATAATATACATTTTAATACTTCTGTACTCCAGCCAGCAATGAATTTAATACTTAATTTAAGTTCTTTGCAATGAATTTAGTGTCCTTGACTGGAAAGAAAGTGGGAGAAGCATAGTGCCACTGAGCTGTGTGTGTTTTAAACGTATGCGGAGTAGGAGGAAAAATATTAAGGTTATTCATCAGTAGTCATGTAGTCGTCATTTCTTTAATGTCAGTCTACATGATTTTCCTCCACCATCATTCAAATGTCAGATGCTATTATGTTTACTACACACATTGAATTGTTTTCAATGGAATGATTCTGCTGCCAGAGATTCTTCTCCTGATCTTGTAATTTATATCCTAAATACACCCATAGATTTTCTCGATGCAAAGTTAAATGAATATTGTGTAACTTCATGAGATAAAAGGGTAATTATATTAGAGCATAGAAATGTGAGCCAGACATGCTACTTTGAATAGTGAATCCAGCTGTAGTTCACTGAAAATAGCATTCCTAAAATAAAGTTGAATGAACCATCTGTTTTCACAGAGGGAGCAAGGGAGGAAGAACGTTTGGCTGTTATTTACATTGCAAATATTGTAGAGGCCTTTGTTGAGAGTTTGCATATTCACTAGGCTGGCCATTATTGTCACTGTGCTGGAGTTCATTCTAGCAATGACAGAACCATGTTGTGATGGACATTGTTGTACTTCCTGATGTGTGAACTCTGGCAAGTAGAAAAGCTACAGTTTTTCCATTTTTTGCCCCTCCACTTTTATATAAGGGGAAAAATCTATTTGTATGCTGCTATTTTAAATCTACTTGGTGGAATTCTCTGATATCTGAAATGACTGATACCAGTCAATGGAGTGAAGTACTTTGTCCACTTGCTGCAGCTGATTAGAGATGGAAGCCTCGTCTCAGTGGATTAAAGGGCTTTGTAGTTACAAAAATAAACTTCATATCAGATAGTTTTAAAATGAATAGGTATTTATGTGACTGTGCAGTTTCTTGTACTGATATAATGATCTGATTTAAAATTACCTTGGCAAAAAATTAAAAGAAAAGTTTAAACGTTGGCCAGTTTAAACCTTGACCAGTTCCATTTTTGTAGCATATGCCATATAAATACCTATCCCAGCATAAATGTGGGTACAGTGTTGGAGATGACACACAAAACAACTTGGCCTTTCTTATTTTAGTGGTAATGCAGCTTTTTGTGAGCTTAAGCATTTGAAACCCAGCATGTTCCGGCTCTGTGGAGCTACTCCCTTAGTTTCTGGTGCACTGTGGTAAGTTGGGACTGCAGAGACAGAGTGGTACTGGTGTTCCTCAGAGGGAAAAGCCTGCTCTGTCTGTCAAGGGCATGCAAGAAAGGAAAGGTGCTTTGTCATCCTGGTTCCCTCCCAGCACATCCCTGTAAGAGTGAGGAATAATTTGGCTTTAGGCTAAGCTGTCTTGATGGTGTTTTTTTTATTTTCGGAACTTGCTGGTTATAAAGAACTCTTCTTATATGTTAATCTATTGGAATACATTATTTTTCTTTAACAGTAGGAATATTTTTTAATGATAGAGCTAGAAGACATCTTTTTTCTTAGTTAAATCGTCACAATCCATTAAAATTCAGGTAGATACTTACGTTAGGCATGATACATAAAGATTTTGTAGTCTGTGTCTCATGTATTTAGAGGCAATGATATGTAAAAGAGCTTAGGAATTATTTTGAATAAACATCAGTTGAAGGCAATTGGAATAGTGTCCTGGGCTTTACTATTAGTAGGTATATCAAATGTACGTAGAGATGTTATTTTCTTCTTGCACGTGACACTGTGAAACCACTTAATATATGAAGTTCAGTTTTTTATATCTGTGTATCAGATGATGTGTGGAAATACTGAGGAGCTTGAAGGGGCATGAAAAACGACACAGACAGAAGGCACTTCACTATACAAAGTTTATGATGCCTAACTAAATTTTTGGAAGAGAGTTATGTATGATGACTTAATCACTTGCTGTAGGAAGACATGCACAGAATTACCTAACTCTGTCAGGTGTGTAACTCTGATAAATGAAGACATTACAGCACCCTCCTTTATCAGTTGATGACATGTAAATTGACTTCCAAAATTAAAGCTTACAACTGCAAGCAAAGCTGTAATTAATAAAGTAGTTATCTTAGGATGATGATAATGCCTAAGCCTGTCCTCAGCTATCAAATGGATCAGCTGTTTTTCAGAAAGACTTGCAGCAGTACAGTTTCCAGGAGAACCTTTGCATAGTGTGATGTGATTTGTTTTGACAAAACGCTTGAAGTTGTGAGGTTTGTGCTGGAATCTTCTGAAACTCTGGAAGTCCACCTGTTAAGATCCTTTTTCCCAGGTCTTTGGGGAAATAGATTATCAACATCTTCATAATAATTGCCAGTCTCTTGCACTTACGACTTTTAGATGGCTATATATAGAGGAATATATATAGAGTTCCTTTCTCCTTTGTTCCCACTGCAAGATTGGTCAAATGTTTTGTGAAGTGTTTGTATATTTACTGAATCATCTGAGATTGGCCTTATCAAGAATGAGGACAGAAAATAATGTGGAAGAATAATATGAATAGTTACAAAATAAGTCTTATTTGGCTATTTGCTTGATAAGCTTTGCAAAAGCACTGAAGACTAAAAAGATTTGAGTGCCTAATTTTTCATGCTGTCCCTTGCCTGTCTTCCTTATTCTTTGCCCCGTGACTTGAAATTGTTTGTTTTCTTCTTTACTACTTAAATGTTGTGAGAAATATTGTCACCAGTGGCATAAAGGAGCTTAGGGCAGATGATCTAATTGGGCTTCCTGGCCTCGCTGTTTGAAATCTACCTATTGCTGTGTTTAGTGCTCTTATTCGAAGAAATGATGCTGACCTTCTTCTCTCTCCTTGGTTTCTTCAGAAAGTTGTCTAACAATTCCTTTTTTTTTAAATTTAGTTACAGATAAGCACCAATTCAAACCTGAACACATGTTGTACAGATTCCGATATGATGATGGAACATACTATCCCAGAAATGAGATGCAGGATGTGATTTCCAAGGTACAAAATAAAATAGTTTCTATTATTAGGAAGAACACATCAGAAACTGAGATTCTACTTGAAAAGTAATGTAAGATTTGCTGGGATAAACTACATACCCTCACAGTTGCTACTCTATATTTATGTACATGAAATTCAGTTTTCCATTTGTAAGCTTTTGGTTAGTTTTTACACATTTTAAATACAAAATGATAGTTTACTATTATGTAGTTATAGCTGCTATTCAGTGGTTTCATATGCAGGATGCATTGCCTGTGTTTCTGAAGCTGAGGTTCAGTCTATTGTATTTTTCAGTCCCTTCTCATAGATATGAAGATATATGTAGGAAATTGCTTTCAAATTTTTCTAAAATCTGAGTGTCCTTTATTAGTGTCCTAAGTAGGCAGTAAATCTATAGTCACATAGGTATGTAAACATACTAGGTTATCCTACCCATCTATGCTACTGACAACAATGAAAAGATTGATCAAAGTTGCCTTTAAAGTCATTAATATTCAAATTTGTCTTGATTTGGAGTCAGTAGAAAATGTCTGCATTTACACTGCAGTATAATTTAATTTTTGCTGCAGTATAATTTAATTTTTGCTCCACTTGTTAATTGCAAGTTCATCTAGAGGAATCTACAATACTGAACTCCCAGGCAGAGCAAAGTAGGATGGAATCTAATTTGACACAACTTTTAGTCATCATACTTGCATATTGTAAACATAATTGCTTTTTTATAGTTTCCTAAGTAATACTAATGTGTTTTGCTTTTTTAAAATACGATTTTTAATGGTAGTTTCTTAAACTACTCCAGATGTATAATTTATTTGTTTTTAATAGAAAACATTTCTAATCTTTGCATCTTTTTGCATTTTTGAAATTGATTAGTTATAATTCTAATTTGTAAGCAAATTATTGATGCATATAATGAAATTCAATGGTTTTTACTTTAATTACTCAGTTGTGTGTAGAATAGCAACCACTGTTTGGGACAACCTTAATGCATGGAAACTGTTGATTTTTTTTTTTGTGTGCTTTTCTTTCCAAGTATTTCAAACTTTCAGAATTTTTTAATTCTACCTTAAAGCTAATCTGTTTTGCATGTGAATTAGTAAGCTTAGGTTAGATTGGAAATGTTTTCGTTCTCAGAATTTATTCATCACTATTGTTATCAGGAAACATTGTTTTGGCACTTGAAAATACATAGAAATTTGAACAGACCTTTTGACTATGTAAATGAAATCCATTGACAGCATACAGGCTTCCTTACTGTGTCCCTGCCTCTTGTCTGTGATGTGAACGTGTGGTTAACTCACACCCTCTTTCTCTTTAACAGGGTGTACGACTGTACTGTCGCCTTCACAGTCTCTTTACCCCAGTAATTAGGTGAGTCCCACTGGGAAATCCTGAGGGAGTCATTTGGAGGAAGTACATGATCTGAAGATACTGTGTTTGAATGTAGGAACCTAACCCATCCTTTTAAGATTGGTCTTTTGAGAGTAATCAGATAAGATTGAAATGCTATCAAGACAAAAAGCATAACTGAACCACTAAATGGCTGCCAACTCTGTTCAATATAACTTATTTAATGGACTTCTAGAGCCTCCTAGGTCCTGATGGATATGCTTATACACTTACTGTATATATTAGTGCACTCCTTTACTAACACACCATTACCTCATTTGAAAAGTCCCAGCTGTAATAACACACCTGCCTTTATATTCCAGTGACAGTATCACCCAAATAAGAGGTGATCAGCCTCCTCCTTTCTGTCTACAAGAAAGACTTAATTTTCTATTTTTTTCCTCCAGAGAAAACTTCTCAACCATTATTAAGTGCTCAATTCATGCTTGCACTAACTTGTTTATAATCTACAAGTATTTTAGTATTTTTCTCTTTCTTCTGAGCCTTTGTTTGATTTTTAAAAATTGTTTTGTGTTATTTTGAACAGGGATAAAGACTATCACTTGAGAACCTACAAATCTGTGGTTATGGCTAACAAATTTATAGATTGGTTGATTGCCCAGGCAAGTAGACACCTTTGGATTAATGTATGTTTTGCATTTAAATTCTGATTTGAAAGCTAGTGATATATCAAGAACAACATACAAACACCTTGTTTAGGGGTTATTAGAGCAGTATGTGTAAGTATAATCCTCTTAAACCAGTAAGGTAACAGAAATCAGCTGTCATCAGCTATGCTTTTCATCCCTATTGTGCTTATCTTCCTTATCTGAAATTGAATTGAAATGTTTTGATGACACTTATCTTTGTGATTCAGCATATAACACTGTCCATGGCTTAAAATGAAATGGAATGAGAAACTCTAAATTACTAACTAGATGAGCAAAAGTCAGTACCAATTTGCTGCCATCAATTCTGTTTCATTTTAAATGAACGAAAAAAAATGACATGGTATCCTGTTCACTCTGTCAGCGTGCACTAGTTCCATAAAATAAAAGTTTAAAACTTTGATGGTTATAGGTTCTGTTATGTTCAATTTTTATGGAGAATGCAGTCTTACGGAAGTCTTTTCCTATTCATTTCTACTTATGGAGCATTATAGCATATAAAGGTCCCTTCCAACCCAAACTATGGTAAACATGTATATACTGGTTTATATATATATATGGTAGAAATGTATACATAAAGGTGATAGTGGCAAATGTAATCTACAGCAATTGCCAGCCCTGTGAGATTATGCCATTGTGCACAGTTTCCATTTTGCTAATATATTAAAATACATTTTAAAAATGTACTGTGTTTTAACAGGGGGATTGCCGGACAAGGGAGGAAGCTATGATATTTGGTGTAGCTCTTTGTGATAATGGGTTTATGCACCATGGTAAGTAAATACATTCTGTACAAGCTATGCTTACTTTCTGTTTAATGTTATCTGCACAGTTGGAAGGAAAGGCAGGGGCTGATAAAGATATTACAGAACAGATGGAAAGTTCTTCTATTGTATCTCTAAAGAGACTGATGCTACAATCTTCAAGGAGAAAAACAGCTATTGTATACTCTGAAAATTATATCCAATTTTATAGCACATGCTGAGGAATTCATCCACTAAAGGATTTAGTGGGGGCAGTTTTGTTAGTCACTTGGCAAGAAATGTCTTAAGGAAGTAATGCGTGTTGGCACTGAGGAGACAATAAAAAATAACGTAGGAAGGAAATGTGAGATTTTGGGGGGAATTAATAATGAAGGAGCATGTCTTCAAAGAAGTGGTGACAATGGAAGAAAGTGGATTGGAGAAAAATGAGAAAATCATGAGGCTAGCAGAGAACAAAGAAGGGAGAGGAGACCAGAGATATGTGCAGCACCAAAATTAAGGTGAACAAGGACCCAATTAATACCAGCAGAGTGAAGATTTCAGTGGAAGGATTGAAGCAGTAGGTCATTTACTGAAATGAAAAGAAGAAGAAATTTTTTTTATCAGCTTGTTTAGACAAGGGGTTGAGAACATACTCTCTGGTATTGTTCATTCTTTTTCCTTTGACTTTGGAAACACAAACTGCATCCATTGGCTGTTCTGCTTTCTTCCATATCCCCAGCAAACCTCTTTCTAGTTCTAAACCCAGCATGCTTCACCAACTGGAGAGTGCCAGAACTTGGTAGTGAGCATCTTCAGCAGCTGTCCAGCAGAACTTTTCAAAATCCCTTTTAGGAAGAAACCTTGTTTCTTAGTATTTTCACTAAAACTATTTCAGACTAATACATCTTCCTCAGCTTGGTGGAATCCAGATGTTGTAGTTGAAAAAATGAGCTTAGTGATACCTATCCCTCTGTAATGAATCCAAATAACAATTGTTGTCTATGTTAAAAGATTTCCCTAGATTCACACACAGAAAAATAGTTTGCTAGCATTCAATATGTGTATGGATGTTCAGTATTTAATGGTTCATGAAAGACATGATATTCAAAAGTTCAAAAGAAAATTAAGTTTATTATGTGTGGGTTTCTGTCATACAGTGTTAGAGAAAAGTGAATTTAAAGATGAACCACTGCTGTTCCGTTTTTATGCGGATGAAGAAATGGAAGGATCAAATATGAAGCACAGACTCATGAAACATGATCTGAAAGTAGTGGAAAATGTCATAGCCAAGTCACTACTGGTGAGTGAAACACCATCACTGTGTGCTTTGATGAATAAAAAAATTGGTCATAGTGACAATATATTAGGACAGTTTATTGTTATTTAATGAAGACATACTTCAGTTTTTACTAATGCCTTTCTGAACAACATTTAAAAAAATTATTTTACAGATTAAATCTAATGAAGGAACCTATGGTTTTGGTTTAGAAGATAAAAATAAGGTGCCAATTATTAAAGTGGTGGAGAAAGGATCAAGTGCTGAGGTATGGAATATTATAAATTATCTTCCTTGTTTTATTTACTTGATCACAGATATATGTTTTGTACATCATTTAGGAAAGTCTATAGCAGTAGTAGGTGACAGTGAACACTTACCAAGAAAGCTGTGCCTATGAATCTTTTTCCCTTTTTTTCCTTATTTCTTTTTTGTTTTGTTTTGTTTTGGTTTGGTTTTTTGTTGGTTTGTTTTATTTAAAATATTGTTTTGACCATTGTTTTGACACTTATTTTCTGCTCAGCTGAATTGTCATATTGAGTGATGATATAAAAGTTGTCATTTTATTTTTATGCATTTTATAATATTCCAGTGATGACATTAATCATAATTCAAATAAACATTATTGGTAGAATATGAAATGGGTGTAAACCTAGTCTGTGAGTTGCAGTTGATATATTTCATAGTAAAGGATGTTTCAAGCTTTAGATGAAGTCTGGAATTTCAGAATCGGAATGAATAAATTACAGCCTTCCTGTTTGGTAGCATTGCTTTAGATTCTCTTTGGGTTAATTAATATTCTACTGAGCAGCGTGGGAGTCTCTGTATACGTAAAGATAAAGTATGATGTTCTTCCATGAGAGATGGATTTCATGAGAGCTTTCAAGGCTTTCTAAATCTCATGATGGAGTACAAATTTAAATTATAAATAGACACAGCAAATTAATAATATAATTCAGACAGAGAGCTAAATAAGGGGATTTCCAGCAGTCAGACTCTGCCATATTATCGGATGGCACTAGGGCTTTGCCCATGCCCTGAGTAACTCTTTGTACACCTGAAGTTCAGCTGCTAAGGTGCTTTTCTTGTTAGACCAAAGTTTTAAAACTCTTTATTTGGAACTTACCAAATATTCACTTACTAAAGCATTAATTGGGTCTTTCTTTATGAAAAGAAGCTTTAGTTGCTTTGGAAAGTGGTGGATGAAAAATTAAGTACTGTCATAAAATAAATGGTTCAATCAAAGCTGTTGTGTTAATCACTAAAAAATTAACTGATATTGTAATACTGTCACAAAATCTTGATTAAGACTAGGTCTTGTACTTAGCTCTCTTCAGAATGAATGTTTGCCCTTCCCATGAATTTAACCAGTTTTAGAAGCATTTTGTGGTGTAGGTCCCTTTCAGTAAGTGCATGGATGTGAAGGGATCATAACTAATGTAAAGAAAATATGAATGTCATTTTTTCTATTGGGGTTGCATGCCAGCAGAAGAAAACCTAATGTTAGTGGTTATAAAAAGCAAACCTGTACACAGCTGTTGTTATTTTCTAGATGGCAGGCTTGGAAGTTGGGAAGAAAATCTTTGCCATTAATGGTGACCTGGTTTTTCTGCGACCCTTCAGTGAAGTGGATTGCTTCCTGAAAGCCTGTTTGAACAGCAGAAAGCCCCTGCGGGTTCTTGTGAGCACCAAACCTCGGGAGTAAGTTATCATTCCTTTTGGAAATTCTACAAACAACAATTGAAGTGATTTTTAAGACCAGTGGAACTCCAGAGACCACTACTGTAAAGGGTTTTTAAATGCTGTATCTGAGCTGACTTTGCAAAGTCAAGCAATTTGATTTGCCTTTATTTTGTTTTATCCTATTTGTGAGTCAGCAAAAGAATCATGAGTACTTTAGATCTTCAGCTCTGCCGCTTTAAATACATTCAGGTACTGCAAGTTTAAATTAAATTTCGTTAACTATAGGGACAGTTTTGATCACTTATCTCTCTCTGTGTGTATTAAACAAATTCCTGGGTCTGAGGATTATTTGTTGGTTTGGCATCGTCAGACTCTGTGGTCTCATGGGCCCCTTCAGCTTGTGTGTTGGTTGTGTAAACAGCAGGAGGAAATAAACAGCTCCTCATCTTTATGTAACAGATGGATTTCTGTACACAGTTTTGACCATTCCTACCTAAACACAAGTTTTGTTATGTAAAAGAAATACAAAGTGAGGCCTAATAGGTGGGTTCAGTAAGTATGTAAATGAACATAAGTATATTAGTAAAGTTAATGCAGTTTTTGCTAGGTTATACATAACAAAGAACAAGGAGACTAAGAAAAACTCGTCAGGAGTAATTTTTTATTCAAAATTTGCAGAATAAAGAGGTGCCATCCTCTGTTACCATACAGCATACAGAGTGCCTTGCTCAGAAATGGCTCTGGTTAAGTGGTAGATTGAAGATCTCTTTCTTGTCTTAATAAGCAAAGGTGTCCTGAGAAGTAAAATGACACCCAGAACAGGAAAAAGAGCAAAGAAATAAGTAAGGCATAAAGATGCTTATCTGGACTGATAATCCAACACCTGCTCCTATCCCCAAACAAACAAAACCAACAGTTAAAAAGTCCCCCAGACCAAAGGATTGTAGAAAGCATAAAAGGCATTTCTTGGCCTTTCTTTAATGCTAATCTTGGTTTAATTTCTGACTCAACTTGTGCGTGAATTTCAAGGTTGAGAGAGGTGATCTAGTGAATGCAGAGTTTGCAGGAGTCAAATTTGTTTCTCAGTGTTCCCTGCTTTTTGTCAGTAGCTGCTGCTAGCACAACTGAGTTCACAGAAGACAGTTCTCTCCTGAATTCTTAACCTAAACTGCCAGTGATGGTCTTTCATAGTTCATTAGCATGTTCTCAAAGCAGTTTCAGAATGCAATCATATAGATGGTATCAATAGTTAATATATGAGTACATTAAATGATGTTATACTTACAAAATGTTTCAAGTGAAAATTTATTCGTCTCTATATATTATTATATTTTTTAAAAAATACAGACTCCAATGAAGGTCTCACCTCTGATGATAATAATCTCCAAATGCCTAACATTATATATACTGGGAAAAAAGAAAGGCAGTACAAGATACAATGCAAGTCTGTTATTTAAAACTGCCTGTAAATCAAGTTTGCTACAGTCCAAATGTATTTTAAAATCACTTTTCAGCATCAATTTGAATTTGTTTGCTTTTGCAATGGGAAATGGAGCTTGGGGCAAAGATCTGTGAAATAATAACAGAGCTGGCTCTGGATGGAAAGGCTGCAAAGTTAAATCAGTGCACTGTTATGCATGACCTAACTACCTCTGATAAGGGCTAATGCAGCTGTGTTGCTTTTTGTAGACTCTGAGCCGATATCATGAGGGCATGCTAGCTTACTTTGGGCGAACTCCGGGCTTAATTTGAGGGAGTAGATGTGAATTTTGATTCTCAGAATTGTATTTTTGTTGGTTATATTTATTGGTAGGTTTATTACTCTTGTTCTTAGAACAAGCAGGAATGTGCAGCACAATGTGCTTACAAGTCATACAAACAGCAGTGGATGATTCTTACTTTTCAAAACTCAGTACTTTCTGTAGCTGCTCAGAGAAACTGCAATGAAACATTATTTCAATAAAACTCAGCGAGGAGAGGCACAGGTTGCTGGGAGTGGCTGATGCCTCTTTGTGAGGCTCGGGACTACAAAGAGCTATTTTGCAGAAAGTGTGCTGTGTTTGAGGAGCTGTGTTGCAGGTGGAGCTGCAGGAAGAAGTGAAGTGTCTATGCAGTATCTGAGTGAATGAGCAAAAGAGAGTTCAATTATTTTCAGCAACACTACAGTCTCAGATTCCAGGAGTCTTGAACCTCCATTGTGGTGAAGAAGCAGATGGACTCAGAACCCTGCAGGGTAATTAGTCAAAGGACTGTTAGCCAGGGGTCTGGTAAAGATGAAGGCTGGAGGCACATCACGGCACGTACCAGCAAGAAGGTTCCCCTTTCTCTGAGTTTGGCAAGTAGGACTGGTACCTTTTACAACAGGTGTGGGGCTCTGGAAGGCCAAACAACTGATGAGGTACGGGAAGACCCTTCTGGGATGGTGGGGCCTCCTGAAACAACACCACCTGTACCCTGCATCAGGACCTATGTTAACAGGAAATGAAGGGTAGCTGTGATAGGAGACTCCCTTCTAAGGGGACTGGAGGGTCCAATATGCAGACCTGACCCAACTCACTGGGAAGTCTGCAGTCTCCCAGGGGCTCAGATAAGGGATATTACTGGAAAATTCTCCAGTCTACTAAGGCCCTCTGATTACTATTGATTGTTCAAACTGGTTGCGATGAAACATAACAGGGAAGTCTGAGGGCAATCAAAAAAGGCTTCAGTGCCCTGGGATGATTGGTAGAGGGATCAAGAGCACAGTAGTTGATTCCATTGATTCTTCCAGTAACAGGGAAGTACTATCAATAGGATTAGGCAGATCCATCAGGTCAATTCATGGCTCCAAGGTTGGTGTCAGCAGAAAAATTTTGAGTTTGTTGATCATGAGATGATCTACTCAACACCTTGTCTNCAAAACTCAGTACTTTCTGTAGCTGCTCAGAGAAACTGCAATGAAACATTATTTCAATAAAACTCAGCGAGGAGAGGCACAGGTTGCTGGGAGTGCCTGATGCCTCTTTGTGAGGCTCGGGACTACAAAGAGCTATTTTGCAGAAAGTGTGCTGTGTTTGAGGAGCTGTGTTGCAGGTGGAGCTACAGGGAGAAGTGAAGTGTCTATGCAGTATCTGAGTGAATGAGCAAAAGAGAGTTCAATTATTTCCAGCAACACTACAGTCTCAGATTCCAGGAGTCTTGAACCTCCATTGTGGTGAAGAAGCAGATGGACTCAGAACCCTGCAGGGTAATTAGTCAAAGGACTGTTAGCCAGGGGTCTGGTAAAGATGAAGGCTGGAGGCACATCATGGCACGTACCAGCAAGAAGGTTCCTCTTTCTCTGAGTTTGGCAAGTAGGACTGGTACCTTTTACAACAGGTGTGGGGCTCTGGAAGGCCAAACAACTGATGAGGTACGGGAAGACCCTTCTGGGATGGTGGGGCCTCCTGAAACAACACCACCTGTACCCTGCATCAGGACCTATGTTAACAGGAAATGAAGGGTAGCTGTGATAGGAGACTCCCTTCTAAGGGGACTGGAGGGTCCAATATGCAGACCTGACCCAACTCACTGGGAAGTCTGCAGTCTCCCAGGGGCTCAGATAAGGGATATTACTGGAAAATTCTCCAGTCTACTAAGGCCCTCTGATTACTATTGATTGTTCAAACTGGTTGCGATGAAACATAACAGGGAAGTCTGAGGGCAATCTAAAAAGGCTTCAGTGCCCTGGGATGATTGGTAGAGGGATCAAGAGCACAGTAGTTGATTCCATTGATTCTTCCAGTAACAGGGAAGTACTATCAATAGGATTAGGCAGATCCATCAGGTCAATTCATGGCTCCAAGGTTGGTGTCAGCAGAAAAATTTTGAGTTTGTTGATCATGAGATGATCTACTCAACAACCTTGTCTACTGACACCTGATGTGATACGTTAATTTAGAGTGAAAATGTCTTTGCAGTTGTTGGGGTCCATCAGTGCTGGTCACTTTTTAAACATCACCTCCTAAGGGCACAGGAGCAGGCAATTCCCAAATGTCGGATGTCGAGCAGGTGAGGCAGAAGGCCAGCTTGGTTGAACAGGCATATTCTCTGGAAATAAAGCTAAAAAGGAAAGTGTATGTCCAACGGAATCNAGGAGCAGGCAATTCCCAAATGTCGGATGTCGAGCAGGTGAGGCAGAAGGCCAGCTTGGTTGAACAGGCATATTCTCTGGAAATAAAGCTAAAAAGGAAAGTGTATGTCCAACGGAATCAAGGTCAGGTAACATAGGAAGAATACAGAGATGCTGCTCACCACTGCTGGGAGAAAATTCGTGTGGCCAAAGGTCAACCGGAGTTGAAGCTGGCCAGAAATGTGGGGGACAATAAAAAGAGTTTTTCAAGTATATTAACGGCAGTAGGTATGTAAAAATAACATTGGCCTGTTACAGGATGAGGATGGTCACCTCACAAATGGGGACAGGGAAAATGCAGAGGTGTTTAGTTTATTCTTCGCCTCCATTTTTGACATGGGTGGTGGACCAAAGGGGTCTCAGTGCCCTGAGCTGGAGGACCATGACTGTGAGAATGATCAACTCTCAGCCAACCCTGAAATAGTGTGAGATCTGATGCTTCAGTTGGAACTCAACAAATCTATAGGGCCTGATGGGGTTTATCCAAGAATCCTCAAAGAACTAGCTGATGTCATTGTAAAACCTCTCTTGATGATTTTTGAGTTGTCTTGGGAATCTGAAGAGGTCCCAACTGATTGGAAGCTGGCAAATGTTGTCCCAACTTTCAAGAAGGGCAAGAAAGAGGACCAGAGAAACTACAGGCTTGTCAGTCTCACTTCTGTGCGTGGTAAAGTTTTGGAGAAGATTATTCTGGGAGGTATTGAAAAACACCTGAGAGACAACACAGTCATTGGTCACAGCCAGCATGGCTTCATGAGGAAAGTCCTGCTTATCAAACAAAATTTCCTTTTATGACAGGGTACCTCACTGCAGTCTGCAACTTCCTCAGGAGAAGAAAAGGAGGGGCAGGCACTGATCTCTTCTCTGTGGTGACCAGTGACAGGACCCGAGTGAATGGCCTGTAATTCTGTCAGGGGAGGTTTAGGTTGGATATTATAAAAAGGCTCTTCACCCAGAGGGTGGTTGGGCACTGAACAGGCTCCCCAGAGTAAGTGGTCAGAGCAGCAGCTTGACAGAGTTCAAGAAGTGTTTGGACAATGCTCTCGGGCACATGGTGTGACTCTTGGGGTGTCTGTGCACAGCCAGGAGTTGGACTTTGATGATCCTTGGGGGTCCTTTCCAACTCAGCACATTCTGTGATTCTGTTAAACTGTGGTACGGATCAACCTTTGCAGTCTTCTGCAGCTTGTCTGATCAGACCTGCTGTGATCTCTGGTCCCCAGGCTCTGTCCTCTTGGCTGGGAAAGACTGCCTGCCTTCCCAGGGATTTCAGTGTTGCTGTGCTATGGCAACTTACCCAAGGGCCAGTCCTTTTGGGAGGAATTTTAAAGATATGGTGGTGTTTTGATTATAATCAGCGTATTAAATTTCCCTGTGAAATAGATTGTTTGTGCTGTCTCAGCTTGCTCTTATTTCTGATGTCGGTGGTGCACGGTATCTGGAATATGAATGCTGCAAAATCTGAAAACTGATTTGAATAGAAGTGTGGAGTTTTACACCCTTGTAACCTACATGCTGCTGAATAACAAAATGCTACCTTTTGCTACATTCATGTTAAATCTTTGCTTGTATCAGGACAGTGAAGATTCCTGACTCTGCAGATGGACTTGGATTCCAAATCCGGGGTTTTGGCCCATCTGTTGTCCATGCTGTTGGGAGAGGTAAGAGCTGTCAATGATACTGGTAAATATATGTTTAATATCTAAATAATTTGGTGGAGATAAGTCAAAATTAGGTCCAGTAATCCATCTTAGGTTTTTATTTTTCCCAAAGTAACAAACAATATGAAATAAACTCAAATATAATTGGTTTTTGTACTTATACTCTGTAAGCTTTGGATACATCTTTCAACTCTTTTTTTTAAATGTTGTTATACTAATGTAGGAAAGTTAAATTAAAGCTGTACATTCTTAACAGATTAAGGAGTAGCTGAAGGATGCAGTATGGCTGTGGGGAACCTGTGTGTTAATTTGTTAGGTGGCTGTGTGGTTCTGCAATGTTCTGAAGACGTTTCATGAAGAAATCTTCTTTTTACAGATATTTTCAAGAGTGTTAGTGGCTTTGTCTTAGTAATTGCAGATGGTTCTTGTAAATACTATTTTGGGATGTGATTTTCAGATGCTTGCTGTCCTAACTCAATGTTTTTGAGCAGTGCACTTGTTCTAAAAGAAGCTGAAGCATTATTTCTTTCTGTCTCATGTTGCTTATGGTAAACTAACTGTATTTTCAGTTGCTGTGGGACAGTTGTGTCTCTTTCCCCTCTCCTGCCTTTTTAACTGAGGAATTAAGAGTGAACTGATCTGCAAAACAGCCGGATTTAAACAGAGTTTGATGACTTTTTTTCTAGGCTCTGGTGCCAGAAATTAGATTTTCAAAAGAAAGACTAATAAACTACAGACTTAGTAGCTGATTTGACAATTATTTCTGCACCTGGATCTCAATTCAACTGCCTATCATTATTCATTAAGCACATACTTTATTCAGATTAGCCTCAACAATATGCAAGTGCTTGCTTGTGTGATTTGCTAAACCTGGAAGATTTTAGGCATGTGCTTAAATACTTTGCTGAATTGGGACGTTGGGGTTTTCTTAAGAGAAATTTGACGTTTTTTTTGAGAGAGATATTTAATAAGATCTATTTATATGTTTATTTTTAAGTCTTTTTCAGGGGAGGGGAGATTGCGATAGCTGTTAATAGTGGAATTTCCAATGACTTTCTTTTATATCAGATTTTAAATGCAGCTTTAATCTAAAAGTGACAATTCCTAAAGTGAGGGAAGCTCATGTATAAGTTATTTGCTTGTCAAATATGCTCAACTGGCAAGTCACGAAGTCATGACAAGCTTTCTATTTGTCAGCCCTGCAAATTCAGTCTAGCCTTTTCTTTCATAGTCCCTAGCTTCTGCACCCCAATCTGGCATTCTCTAGGGAGTAGATTTTTACTTCCTTGGCACCTCTGTGGCAGTATCAAGAGACATTAGGAGGCAAATGTTCAGGTAGCTGGAACTAAGGTCATACTCCAGCAGGCTGTCTTTCAGGAGTGAGTTTGAATTGCACTGAAAAGACCTGGAGATAACTGCTATTTTTGTAGTGCCTGTTCAGTCACTAGATTTTCCCAACGTGGTTATTCCATTGTGAGAATAAGTCACTGAACCAAATATTTTGTGTTGCTTATCAAGACTGTTTGGCTTTGGTGTCATGTCGTCTGTGTCCCCCCACCCTCTGATAATTTAATTAGAGATATTCTACTTGATTATCTTTGAGATTTTAATTTAAAGCTGTAAGGCCCTCTGCTATAATTGTGTTGGTAGGGAAGATGAAAATAAGAACAATGTCTTTGGAAATGTCTTTGGAATTTAGATATTTCACTTCGTGATTAACATGATACTCTAGTATGGTCTTATACTTTATGTATTGCCAGAAGCCGTCTGTTTTGTATATAAAATTGAAACATCTGAATTAAACAAGAAGTTCATAAGCTTGGTCATATAAAAGTACGTTAAGTTGGAATTAGTGACTTTCAAGCTAGAGCCATTTCATCCTTTTAAAGTCCTTTTCTTTGAGGTGAATTTTCTACATTTTCATATTTCTAGTCAATGTTTGTTGTTTTATAAAGCAGCCTTTAGAAAATTGTCTGGTCTCTTTTATGGAAACATCTGCTGGCAAACTCCATTTTCTTGTCATCCAGCTGGTCTACGGAAGTACTCTGTGGTCAGGGGAAGTATGTAAGGATCAGTCAGACCAGGTTCTGATTTTTAAAAGCAGGGTTTTTTTGGACTGTAAGCTTGAAAGGAGATGTTTAGAAAAAGAAGTATGCTAACTATGTGGGTTTTTATTAATAGGAACAGTGGCAGCTGCGGCGGGTCTCCACCCTGGCCAGTGCATAATCAAAGTGAATGGAATTAATGTCAGCAAAGAGACTCATGCAAGTGTTATTGCTCATGTCACAGCCTGCAGGAAGTACAGGCGGCCAATGCAGGTATGTCTCATTTGGTGCCCTTGCACATTTTCTTGGAGGTTTCTCTTTCTGGTCGAAGTAAACAGTGTGGTGTTAATCTCTATGCCCATATCTGTTGTGTTTGAGTGGGGTGAGAGGAAAGAACTGGTGAGTAAAACTGAAGGGAAGCCAATTGAAATATAAAAGCTGAAGTTTGCTCAGTGGTGATGTTCAAGATCTGCTTAGTTTCTGCACTGAAATAAGTATCATAGATAATTTTTATATGGTGTTTTTAAAGGCCTATTTCAAGCATTTCTGCAGTCCTATGCAGAAAGGCTTTTGAGGTATATTCTCATCTTGATGGAGAGAGACTCACACAGCTTTCTGCCTGCTCAGCAGCAGGAGAATGAAATGCATAAAACTGATCTTCTTCCAGAATTTTGTTACACTGCAGTACACAGGGAGCAGAGTATATATATTCCATCCATAAAAGTCAGAGTTCCCATTGCATTCCAGTCTTGAGAATAAGTATATAGTCAAGGACTCAAAATGTCCTTTTTTTAAATGCATGCAAATTTTGTTATCTTTGTCATGTTAGTTAAGGAGAAAATTTCAGGCTTCTTCACAAATTTAAGAAGAAAAACAAACCAAGCTGGATTCTATAATGTAATTCTCTAATTCTCTGAAAATTTTTCATAAACTGCGAACCATTATTAATTAACTTCACAAACTCTTCAAGTACGAGTTTACTGAGGAGAAAAATCCAATTAAAATCAAGAGTTGAATCCTTCTCCCACACCTATGGCATAGTTATAAGAATTATATAGTTGGAACTGGGTCATATAAATACAGTCTTTATGAAAATGTTCTTGGGATGTTTGTGTTTAAATGATAATACAGAATTGAAATTGTTACATGGCATATTGAGATCAAGCTCACTTATGCTTTAAAGGAAGATAAGCTCTAGTAAAGAGAAAATGTCCTGTTCATTAGTAGCAAAACTGGCTAGAATAAAAGATAGATTAAATTCATTACAGCAGTTTTGTTCTCTGTATGTATAACTGTGGACTTCCTATGGATATTAGTGACATCCAAAGGCAGCTGATTAATGCTGGCTGGTGTGAATGCCTTGACATTAAAAAATTGCTTCGGGTTTTTTAATCGACTTTTGTAATAACTTGAAGCTTTTTCCTATACATAGTATTTATTTCAGTTTTAAAAAGTAGCTGATGATAATTCTGCTAATCACAGATAACTGAAGTTCCTCAGACAGACAAGAAAAACTTAATTTAAGGTGCAGTATTATCAAAAACAATGGGAGAATTGTCTAGACTGACAATACAAAATGGTAGTATTCCCACTGGTGAAAAGACAGCTAAAATTTAATTTTCCTATTCAGAAATTTGGTGGGGTTTTTTATTATTATTTGGGAAATGACTATGGATTTCTTGTATGTTTTTAAGTACAGTGCATACAGCCTATAATTTAATTACCAAGAACATTGCAGTCTCTCCTGTGGTTCCCAGTTGCATAATTGAAAGGGAATCTTATTCTGTTTCTTATATCTTTTACTTCTCAGGGTAAAAAGTCTTCCTAATCGCTTGGAGCATGAAGCTTCATTTCAGATTACTTCAGTCAATAACTGTGTAATTTCTGTTGGACAGTGTTTATCTTCCGTCTTGTCTGACTAAAGAAAATTAAGACCAGATTTTACTTCCTGGAATTACAATTTCTTTGCAGAGATAATAATCATGATGTGGCAGATTTATGCTTAGTTTGTTCTCCTGTAATGATTTTGAAGAACATTGCTCCAAGTCATATTGCATTAGATTGGCTGTTAACTTTTGGAAAAGGGACTTCCAGTCTAGGTAGTTAGTATTTCCTGTTAGAGACTGGCATGGCAGTCTCAATGCTGCCAAGCAAGTCTGTGAGAATCCGTAACTAAGCAGCAAGCTTTGAGGTGAACCTGAGAAGTGTGGATTTCAGAAGCATTCCTGTTGATCAGCTTCTGCTCAGGTGTCTTCCAACAATCAACACAGAGCTCTGGAAGTTAAGCTTTCTTATTAAAATATTTCATGCCATGGAGTGAAAAGCAAGGCATAGATGAATCTAGGAAACCTAAAGAAAACGTTCCAATGGGGTAAAGATAGCTGAATGTTGTATTTTAGCAAAGGATAACCAGATGTATCTGGCACTTTGCATGAAGATTTTAACATTCAGCCTAAATGTCTGCCGTCCTTGCTTAACTTTGAATTCTTCCACGAACTTCTTTTTTAATTCAGATTTGTCATAATCATGTCATTTATTCTGCTGTAGCTGTTGGAGAAGGAGTGATTAACTAACTGTCAAGCTTGTTTTGAAGTGTAAGGGACAAAGAGTAATCAGGGGATGCCATGCTTGATAGGACCTTTCACAAGGGTGTGAGGGACATGTGGCCGAGTTACAGACTGGGTACAAGATGTAAGACATACACGTCACTTCTTCAAAGGTTGTGTGACACATGTAAGCCACCATTCCTGTGCTCGTGTGTCACTCAGCCACAGAAGATGGTGGACTTTTGGAGCCTGTGGTTCTTTTCTTTTTGGGGGACTGCCGGGAGGTGCTAATCTGTGGGAAAAAATAAAAAACATCTATTACTACACTAGTAAAATATTTGTAGTAAAGGCAAATATAAGTAATGAAGGCTGTAGTATAGGTTCTTTGTGCCAGTGACACATGGGTGATGGATTAAGTGGACATTGTCTGTCTTTGGTGGATATTCCATAATATTTGCCACCAGATTTCTGGATGCGCAGCAGATTTAGAAAAGCAAAAATTGGTTTTCTCCCCATGATTTCTTGAGGAAAAATATTTTTCAATCTGCAATTTGATTTGAAATGTCTTAAATTATTTTTGGCAGAAACATAAAAACGATGGATGTCATGCTGTCACAGACTTCATACTGTCTCATGACAATATATGCTGAAATAAAAAACAGCTTCCCAAAATTCTTCGGATGGTTTTATACAATGCCAAAATTCTTTGGATTTTCTTTTTTTTTTTAATTTAGGCCTTAAAAATAGTGAAATAGTTGCTATCAGTTGCACTTGCAAAGCTTTTTCTAGCTGTCTGTTTTTGTTGTTTTTCTAGCAAGATTCTATACAGTGGGTTTACAATAGCATTGAAAGTGCACAGGAAGATCTTCAGAAAACAAACACCAAACCCTCTGGAGATGATGGAGGTGATGCCTTTGACTGTAAAGTGGAAGGTATGTGATGCTTGTTTGATCTTGTTGTTGCTGAGAATGCTGTTATAATACAAGGAAAATGTAGGCAGTGGGTTTGTTTGCAGAGAGGAAATTTTGAGCAGATCATAAGATGTGTTTTACATAAGGACTTGCTTACTTATGTATTCTAAACATATAAATTTAACATGCTATTCTTTGAAAACTACTGTCTTTCCCATTTAGAGAAAATACTTCCGTGAACACATTGGGGAAAATCTGTTTATTTTCATTTGTAAGAAACATAAACCTAGGCATTACCTGATTTATTTTCACCACTAGTAATCATTTATGGCAAAATAGATACATTAGTCATTACTGCATGGGAAATAAAAAAACGACTATCCTTCAGATTATTTTCAGGCAATTAACATTTAGATGAAACTGCATTCATCTGCAACTTGTAATTAAAGAGACAGTTAACACGTGAATTGTATTTATGGTCTCTTCATAAATGCAGTTATTGTGGTTTCATTTCTAAATGTTGACAGTTTTCATAGTGATTTTCTTCTACTTTATTTAGAAATCCTGTTTTCCCTTTTTTGGGTCTTTCTTAATGTCTCTGGATCATAAATGAAATGGAATTAGCCCCCTTCAATAACTGTTTGTGAAGAAAGAGTACTGCCTGTTTTGCAGTCTAGTATTTTAACATCTATAAATCTTCTGGTGTTCTGATTTTTATGTTGTTCAGACAGGTTTTTTAATAAATATTTTTAAATAAAATTATCAGAACATACCTCTTTCTAGAATGTTTTCCTACGTCCTTTGTAGTTCATTTAATGTCCAGGACTTGTCAACTGATTTGTGTTACTTTATTTATTCTAGAGGTAATTGACAAATTTAACACTATGGCAATAATTGATGGGAAGAAAGATCATGTGAGTCTGACTGTTGACAATGTTCATCTGGAGTATGGAGTAGTTTATGAGTATGACAGCACAGCTGGAATAAAGTGCCATGTCTTGGAAAAAATGATTGAACCAAAGGGATTTTTCAGCTTGACTGCAAAGGTATGAAGCATTTTCTGTATGTTAATGCTTTTTGTGTTTAATACCAATGGAGAAACTTGTGTCTTTTTTACTCTTATCATTATATGTCTTCTGTTTAATGCCTTATAGTTGGTCACCTTTGTCTCTCTAATGTTTTGGAGGATGATTGTGTGCTCAGGAGGCAAAATGAGTTATGTTGTCATTATAAATTGAGTCTTTAAATCTGAAAAAATGTTAAAAGATCTTCAAAGTCTTCCATTCCTCCTGTCCCTCTCTCTTATTTCTTAATTATCAAATAAAACTTGAAAGAAAAACAAGATCCCCTGAAATATCTATAAAGGCTATATATCACCCTCATCTCTTCAACATGCCTTTTATTTAGTTTTCTCTCTCCATTGTAGCAAGGCTTCAGTCTTTGCTGGGCAGTACAGCTTATTCTGTGCCTATTTCCTGGCCTTTTAGTGCAGAATGTACAAGAGGACAGCACTCCATTTTCTTTTATGCTTTTTCAATGTGTTAGTATTCTGCCAAACCAAAGGATTTCTAGAAGTAATGAATTAGTTAATTCAGTAGCTCTGCATAATATCTGCTGTTCAAGTAAATACAGCAGATAATGTATTTCAGAGGAGCCATGGTGGTTACATTAGTGGGAAATTAGTTGTAAATCCATTATCAGACAATGTCATGAGAAGCCAAGCAAAAATACTTATGGGTATAACTTAGCAGGGAATAGATTTAAGAAAACCTTTTTGCATCCCAAGCTTCATTCACTGTTGTTGTGCACCATTTTCTGTAATGTTATCAGACTTTTCAGCTTTAATTATAAGAAATTATTAGTAACTTAAATTCATAACATATTTTTCTTTTTTTTTTATTATCTTAGATTCTTGAAGCACTGGCAAAAAGTGATGAACATTTTGTGCAGAATTGCAACAGCCTCAATTCCTTAAATGATGTTATCCCCACTGAACTTCAAAGTAAATTCAGTGTCATTTGCAGTGAGAAAATTGAGCATATCTACAGAAGAATCTCTAGCTATAAAAAGGTATGACCTGCATGTCCTAAGCTTGATTATATTTTTCATATAAGGAAAAAACAGGGGAATGTGGTACAGTTTGAATAACTCTTCAGAGGGTCTATGGCAGTGACAAAAACATGGCTGAAAGTTTAGCTATTTTGAAGCATGAATGCCTTAATTGAGTAATTGCATCAATTGTTTTCAAGCCATTCTCTTTCTTATCCCTTTTTTAGACTTTGGGTAGTTTGTATTCTTCTTGCTTGCTGTGTTCAGTTGTAGACATAATCAACTGCATATTTCCTCAAAAGGGCCATCATTCTTGTAAATGCCTTAAACCAATACTCTAGTGAATTTGCAGATGTTAACCAAAAATGTAGCAATAACAACAGAATTGTTTTCTTTTTATTTCTAGTGCAACTCAAATACCAAATTTTAACCCTTTTATTCAACTTTTAGGCCCTAGCCTAACTGCTAATAGTAACATCTCTGTAAATTATTAGCTTCACTTGGTTTAATAAAACATAATAGCATGGAAAAATTGAGAAGGTGCTGACTTTCATATGCTTGAGATCTAAATTAATGCTATGTGAATGAATAAATAGCCCAGACTATGACCTCTAGTTGCTGGCAGTGCATTTCTCTATAGTTGTTTAACCAAGGTGGGTGTGAATGAATCAGCCATTTGCCATTTTGTTAATGCAAACTCATTTTCTCATCCAGACTCCTAGTTCCTCTCTCATGGAACCTAATTGTGGGGAGGTGAATTACTTTGAAGTAGGCTCAAAATGGCTGCAGAAAAGTGGGTCTGCCCTGTCTTACCTAATTTGGGAATCTGAGTTTTGACATTTACAAACTGGTTTGTTCTGAGAGTTTATACATAAAAATTAGAAAAGAAAAAAAAAGCAAAGTAAAAGGAAAGCAAATACAGAAGCTCCACACATTTGCAGAAGCTGCATTTAAAAGAGTAGATAATGATTTTTTAGTTTACAAAGGAAAAGTAGGGAGAACTGTTAGGAATACCGATAGCTTCAGTAGTCAGTAGGATGAAGGCCAAAAAGCAGCTTGTCAGACTTTTATGGGTGCTCTCTAAAAAGAAATGGAATAAACTGAGTTGTGTCAATGGCGACATCAAAAGAATCCTGATACTGCTTTAGCAAACATCTGATCTCTCCATTGTTTGCCTGAATTACAAACCTCCATGTTTCAAATTTGGTTAAAATTCAAAATCTCTTTTCTAAAAACAAAATTAATTAGTTTTCATATTAATAGTTACAGTTCAAGTAACATGCAGGTGATTAATATGTTTTCTGTAGCTGAAAAATTTGGTTATGTTATACAGCCTCTACAGAGGAGGCCAAGACAGTAAATCAAATTTTGTTGTGTTTGCTGGATGTGAAACCAACAGCCTTAGGCAAGTTTTCATAGTTCTTACACTGTCTAGAACCAGATATTCCTGGTACAGACTGTACTTTAAATCTCATCTGCTCAAAAATCAGTAGTTTCACTGTTACAGCATTTAATGACAATTAGTAATGCAGTGACTTTCAGGAACAGACATGTCATTTTCTTGGCAAGGTAAAGGTAACCATAGTTACAGGAGACTTTCAGAGTGCCTGAGCCCAGCTTGGCTCCTGGTTTTACTGTGAAAGTTTGAATTCTATAAATAAAAGTCATGTAGATTTCTGCAGTTCCTACTATTATTATTATCAGAACATTTTGCTCCTAATAGATCTCTCAGTGCCATGAGTCCCAGATGTTTCTCAACACATATATGAAAAGAATTTTGGTCCTGACTTATGACCTGATTAAATCATAGCCAGCACTTGGTCTCTCTGGAGCAGGATGTGTGGGAGATTGAGATGTGAAATATGTACTGCTTGCAGAAACATTTTCATCATTGAATGTCCTTAGTACCCTTATTAACAATTTGTACATTCTTCAGCCTTTGAACAACTCCATAATTGGATTTCTTGTAACCCTCCAGATCTTGTTGTGATCTAAAGATTTAAATGTAATTATCCCAACAAGTGTTCATCAGGCTGAAGTAATATGACACCAAAATAAACAGAAATTTAAGTCCCAGTACAGAAACATCTTACTTTGCAGAAGGGATGTGTCTTAATTCAACTCAAGTAAAGACTGATTCAGATTCTTACTGACATTTATTAGTGAAGACGCTTTGGAAGTTTACTTTGAAAATATTCTTATGCATGAGCTGTGGTTCGTAGCTGAAGTAGGTCTGTGTAATATTTTGACTGGAGAGATACTGTGATTAAAACACTGATTACATCTTGCCAGAAAAAACTCTTCCTAGCAACAAACTGCACTGGAAATGACACATATTGACAAAAATCCTACTTGCGACTGACGAATCTCTTTTCCAATAGAAGAGCTTGATCGCATGACTTGATTCTGAAGTAGATACAGTTGCTGAGTGTCCAGTTCAGTCTTCACCATTTTGGGTTGACATCTTTTCATCTTAAAAACAAAATAAGCCTATTCACGACTCTGCACAGAATTTAAGATGTTAGAGTCAAGGAGATGTGGCTAAGTGCTGTGTTAGAGTTAGACCATAAAACCAGTCCTCACTGCTGAGCTGATATGTAGCTGAGAGAAGAGGTGCTGGGCTAGGAAAGTCTGCAAAATGGGGTGTTTGCAGTTTTTTTGTACTAGTGCTCATCAGCTTCCTAATGTCACTCAAAACAGAAGAATGGTTGAGGTTGGAATGAGCCTCTGAAAGTCTTGTCCAGCCAACCCTGCTTAAGCAGGGCCACCTAGAGATGGTTGCCCAGGACCATCTTTGAGGAGGGAGGTCTGACACATCTTCCCTGAACCTCTCTGAGCAACTTGTGCCGGTGCTTGGTCACCCTCACAGTGCAAAAGTGTTTCCTGATATTCAGGGGAAACTCCTGTGTTTAAGTTTGAGCCCAGTGCCTCTGGTCCTGGCACTGAGCACCACTGGAAAGAGCCTGGCTTTGTCCTCCTTGCACCGTTCCTTCAGGTATTCATTTACATTGATGTGTTTCCCCCTGAGCTTTCTCTTCTCCAGGCTGAAGGGTCCCAGCTCTCTCAGCCTTTCCTCACAGGAGAGATGCTCCAGTCCCTGAATCATCTCAGTGGGCTCACCTTCACTGGGCTCTCTCCAAAATGCCATTGTCTTTTTTCTGTGAAGCCCAGACTTGGATCCAGGACTCGAGGGGGAGGCCTCGCCAGTGCTGAGGAAAAGAACAGGATCACCTCCCTCCAACCCCTGTCAATGCTTCTCCTAATGCAGAAGGATAGGATAAAATTAAAGAGGACTTCCTCCTTCCTGAATAAGAAATCCAGAATTCATACTTTCTGATTTTGTCTTCATTATAGCTTCAGACAAAAATGTCATGAATTTTTGAAAAATACTGGCTTGAAAACATTGGCAGGTGTTTATAAATGTCGTGAGCAGTACAGCAGTTCCAGACTTGTTCCCCAGAAAGACACTTATTTTATTTATTATGTTCCATGGGAAATAAATCCCTGTTAAAGAGCTATTTATTTCATAAAATATCATTTGCTTCAAAAAAAACCCCCTTTAAAATGTAAAATGAAAAATATTCTCCTTTCCCTTTTAGAGAATGATGGAAATTACAAAGTCAAGACACCTTTAGTCAAGGATGACTGAAATATTTTAAGCTTTTATTTTCTAGTTAGTTACACAAGAGTTGTTAGCTAAATGTGGACACAAGAAGTGCTGATAATCAACATTTGGTTTTCTTTCTTACTTCTAGTTTTCAAGAGTATTAAAAAACAGAGCTTGGCCTACGTTCAAACAAGCTAAATCAAAGATTTCACCACTTCACAGCAGTGATTTCTGTCCAACCAATTGCCATATCAATGTGATGGAAGTGTCTTACCCTAAGACCTCAACTTCCCTTGGTAGTGCCTTTGGTGTACAGTTAGACAGCAGAAAACATTCTTCCCATGAAAAGGAAAATAAAAACACTGATCAAGGTAAGTCAATAGAGCTCGAAACAGCTATTTCCAGTGCTTCTGATATAGAGTCTTAAAAGGTAATCAGTTCTCGTTTAAAGCCCAATATTAAGATTAAGGACAAACCTTTCTGAAATCACCCTGCTTTTGACTCTTAGTTTTATTTTAAAGCATAATAACTGGTAGTCATAATTTCATAACAACATTTTCCTAAATATTTTTACTTTGAAATGCAAATAAAATGCAAAATTAAATAAGTACATGAATTTTTAAACAGAAAAATATTTCAGTGTCTGTTAAGTGTTTTGCTAACTTCAAAATGTATGTTGAAAAAAAGATAATGATGAAATCCCTTTGGACTATTCCCAGGTAAACTGAATCCCATGATTTATGTCCAACATACCATTACTACTATGGCTGCCCCTTCAGGACAGTCTCTTGGCCAGCAAGAGGGCCATGGTCTGAGGTACCTCTTAAAAGAAGAAGACTTAGAAACACAAGATGTCTATCAAAAATTGCTGTTCAAATTGCAAGCTGCACTGAAAGAGGTGGAAACATGTGTCTGCCAAATAGATGAGTAAGTAAATGTTGCCATCTGGACTTGCCTTTAATTTTTCCATTGAAGATTATGATAAATCTGGGCAATGCTTTTGTGTAGCATAGGAATCAATGCTGACTTCAGGTAGAATTGAAGTAAAGAATTTAAGTGCAGGTAATGTATTTTGATCTATTTCACAGCATGCCTGACTTTTTTCCCCACAGTTTGTAGGTTTTTTCCAGTTTGTAGGTTTTCTTTAGAATGTGGCAAAGTTAATTAATTTCAAGGGAGGAAACTATGAGGCACACCTACAATTTCACTAAGAATGGAAATAAAGGCCAGAGGTATAAAAATGGCTTTAAATGATGAATGCCATGAATGCTTCAGGTATTGCTTAATAGTACCACAGATGAATTTTTGGGTAAGACATTACTCACCTATAGGGAGAACATTAATTTTTTAGACATTTTTCAAAACCAAATTGACCTTAAGGAAGAGCTGTGGATTTAGGGAGAGACACCCTTGAGTGATTAAGGCATTTGGCTTGAATGTGGGAGACTCAGAGTCTCATCACAGTTAGTCCTAATTCAGGACAAGGATTTATAACTTGCTTTTTCATTTGCAAAGTAAGTGAGTTGACTCCTGCTCTATTTACTGTCTTAGGATAAGGATCAAGAAGGGTAAGAAGTATTTAAGTTTTGAGAGATCCCATATGTAATACAAATGTCAGAAATTAATTTTGAAAATAAAAACTGGAAATTTTTTTGAGTTTAAAAGACAATCTGTCATTATCTCCAGTTTAGAGATGTGGTGTATCATTGTTTCTCCTGCTGTCTTGAAGACCATAGTGTGATTAGTCCTTCCATGTGTACTTAAGATGGGATTTCTTTTTTTTACTGTTCTTACTTTTTTTACTGTTCTCATATGTAGTAATAAGTAATTGTAATATATCACATAGTGCAATGGGAATGAAAGCCAGAGTTGACTCAGTATTTTTAAGAAAACATTGTTTCCTGTGCCTTTAAATAGTTCTGCTAATTATCAAGCTGAAGATGAAGTCAATTAATTAAATTCATTATAATTTCAGTGCTTGGATGCACTTAAAAACGACTGTATCTAAAGCCTGTGTTGTCTGTCTTCCTCATGGAAGTCCAAAAATTATATGTGGAATTTTAGTCAACATTTCAGGAAGTTCAGTTGCCAGTATGCCACACCTTTCCTTTCCACTCCCTTGAGCTTGTGACACAAAAACACAGGAAATTCTGAGCCTTTCTTTTGTATAAATGTATATATAAATACACAGAAAACCTACTTTTTCTACTCACAGAAAAACTGTGTAGAAGAATATATGTATGTCATGCAGTTTTGACAGTAAACACAAGGGTTCACTTTTTTCATTCCTAAATTTTCTGTACGCTGACCTTGTAGCTGGTCTTGTATAAGACACACAGATATATTTAGCATATTTTACCTTTGGCTGATTGGAAGACTGAGACTTTTCATGCTTTATTCCTCAGGATATTGAGTGCACTGCCAGTGAGTAATTACTATAGGGGAAAGCAGTTCTATAGAGGAAACAGGATAGCCAAGAGACCTACTTAAAAGTGCTGAACAGGAAAGAGTGAGCAGTTCAGAAATATGTGGTATATTAGAACATAGTTACAGATACTAATTAACTCTTGAGATTTAGGATTTAAGGAACAAGAGATGGAGTGACACAATAGATAATCCAACAGCTGTGCTTTAATTAGAAATTTTCATACTTAAACAGCTGGGAGGAAATGTTTGAACATACTGATTTTGTGCTTTTTATAAAGACAGTAGAATTTATTTTTTCTGTTGTTGCATAGTAACAATAAAATTGATGTTTATTTTTACTTAATTGGTTATTATCCTAAACAATCCTCATTATTTTAATATTCTCAGGATAGACAATATGAACATGATATATATCACAGTTTTCAATTTATGTTGACATTGTGTGACAGAAAAATTGGACTACTGAACGAGTGTCTGGTACCTTTATACTTAACTGTTGAAAAACTCACTCATGCATGTTACTAGAGGCCTCTGCTCTGTGTTGAGGTCAACATTGGTCTGTGTTTCTACTCACAGAATCTTGGGGCAGTGTTGTCTGCTCGGCCTCTGCTGTCTGTTAGTGAATTGAAAAATGAGTGTTTCATATGAAGAGCGGGTCTGTGGCTTGTGGCAAGGGGACATTTAAGAGAGGATTTTGTACTCCTTGTGTTGTCTGCATAAGAGTTTATGTGACAGTTTGCTGATGAGGTTCGGTTGGGTAGATGATGTAGTACTGAGAGAGAGGGAGAGAAATACACACAGAATATGTATCCCCTTTCCACAGCCTCTCAAGGCTCCACTGTGCTCACATTCAAATAGTTTAATGGTATCCCAATAGTTCTTTAGTGATGCAGATACCCCATGTTGCTGCTAGGTGTTACACAGAAATAAGTCCTTTTTCAGATTGTTTCCTGTATGGTGACTGCTGTGTTCTTGGTTCTCATGCACTCAGTGCTCTCCCATAATCCTAGCTCTTTTTTGGAAAGGTGTCTTTCGGGACCATACAAGAAGCTTGAACGTTTTTCAAGCCTCTGTGTAGTGAGGAAAAGGAAGAGAAGGTCAGAGGTTGCAGAACATTTTTGTTACTGCCAGTTTTAATTCTTTGACTGACCATGGCAGGTTTTGTTTGTCAGGGTTGTGTTGACTTGGGTTGCACATAGGAGTAATTCCACAGGTGAGGATTTTTTTTTTTTTAAGATTTAAATTTCTCTGTTTCATGGAAATATTCTTCATAGAGACTCTCTAGCTGTTAGTTACTATTCATGCATATGTTTCTCCTTTAAGAGCTAGACATCCAAGATAATTTTGTTTGGGGTAGGCCCATCTCTGGAGAAATGTATTGTGCATGTGTTGTGTTTAAAAAGAGAAATAAAAGTATATTTAAGCATGACTGTTGGGCAGGGGATGTATCCGGGTTTTTATTTTAAACTCCCTGGACTGAGTTTTTAAGAGCACATCAGTGACTTCTGTAACTACTTGCTCTAGAACTTGGTAATCCAAAGTTGCATCTTTCAATCATGGTAGTTCAGCAAAAAAAATTTTCCTTAGAAAAAGAGCCTGCCTGCTGATAGAAATGGAAAAGCCCCCTTAGGAAAAGATTCAGCTACCTTAATCAATCTTTTACTGAGCTCTTGGCAGCAGTGACTAAAGAGTCACATAAAAGAAGGGGATATAATAGTCTGTCTGTGTCTTGACAAATAATTACTCAGGGGAAGATATTTTCAGGAGCTGAAATTGCAGTTCATTATGCTTGTTTCTTACTCTTGATTATTTTCTTGCAACAACAAAATCCCCAAGAAGTTACTAGAATGAACTTTTATTTTTAAGTGGATGAGAGTGGGAATGCAAGAACAAGCAAAAGTATAGATTCATCTTTGTCCTTATCTCATCTTTCAGCAGGCAGAAGTATATGGTCATTTTGGAATAGACCTTTTGGTTTAAGAGCAGTGTTAGAATGATCTGCCATGAATTTGTCTAATCTTTTTTGGAACCTCTTACATATTCTTGCTAAGAAAATAAGTTTTACAGGTATGAAGAACTGATTTCCTAAGGTTTCTGCTTCCAAAACACATTTATTTTAGGACAAATTCAAAACCACATATGCTCTAGCATGAGATCGACACTGAACACTGATGTAATATATGGGCCCCATCTCTCTTCCATAAATCTCATGGAATTATGCTTGCCAGTGACTGGAAAGAACTGAGTTGTGATTTCCTACTGATAGGAGTGTTAAGGCATCATGTAGCCCAAAAGATAACAGTCTAATGAATGAGTGAATTTAAATTCTAGTGAAATTACAGCTTTAGTTGCAACTTCTAGTTGCAGTTCAGATCGGTATCTTTAACTATATGTGGGATAAAATCTGTCTATTCCCATCAGTAGCAAGAATTTCATGTCCGAAGATCTAACATATGTTTGAGTCCTACCATGTAATTGGTAGAAAGTTTGCCAGTTGACCATTCTGACAGCTCCTTCAATAAAACCTTGCTACTATTTCTAAGCAATTCAAGGGGGGAAGAAAGCTTTGTTCAGTGTCCTCTGATTTCAGGTAGTTAGCAAGTAGGTTTTGCAAGAAAAATGCTGGTTTTGAAATCCAGATATTAATTTGAAAGTGCGATTTTAACGGAGTGTTTGAGCAGTAGGAATTAAAGGACAATTGCCCATTATTGCTGTTCTGATCTTGAAAGTAAATTAGAGCATCTCAGTATGAATTAATCATCCAAGAATATGAATTTTTCACTGCCAGTATTTCTGCATGTTCTAAAAGTAACAATCTGCACTGTTCTCTCTTCTTGGCTAGATGTCACTTTTGTGCTCGTCACAGACGCTTGTGTATTAATCATCAGTTTTACTAGTGATAGTGGCTTAGACACTTTGAATCTCAGGAAGTACACAGAGATGTTAATAAAGATCTTTAAAATCCCCTAGTAGAATAGTTTGTGATGCACACTGGTATGTCTTGTACAGTAGTAATTGGGAAAATACATGCTTTCACAGACATACAGTTTCTTTCCTTTGTTTTCTTGGTTTGTGCTAAGAAGTGCAGGATTCATATTTAAAAATAGTTATGTTAATAATGCAGTTTGACCCCAAGTGTTCAAGAATGTGCTGTATTTCTTCTCCGGCTGGAATAATTGCTTTCATACACGATTAAATATGGGGTAAAGTTAATGGGTTTCACTGTTAGACTTTTTAACAACAGACTGTCACTTCCTTCCCTTATTTCAAATAGATATTGGCTGAATTAAGATACTCCCTTCACATGTTATAGAGTAATGGTTGGAGGATGGTGATGAGAAATGTTCTCCTCTTGCTAGCTCACTTTTTAAAAACATGAACTTGCCTTTTTTTTTTGTTTCACAGCCTTCTTTCTTCAATTACATATTCTCCCAAATCAGAACGTAAAACGCCTGAGCCTTTAATACCAGCAGACAGTGATAATGAAAAGGGTGAAAGGAATGGGAAGAAAGTCTGTTTCAGTGTAACAGGTGATGAACAAGAAGATTCTGGTCATGATACCATCAGTAACAGGGATTCTTACAGGTAACTGTATTAATAGTATTTTTATTTTTCAACTGAATCAAATACTGAAGTTTGTAAAGTATCAAGTGGTTATGAAGACTATTAGAATATGATTCTGACATTACTAATGGAGGAGTAACTTGAGAAGTAAGCCTCAAAATGTATAAAATAACATCTTATGAGTACAGATTAGTTATTAGATCTTGTTCACCCAAATCTGGATAGCATATCACAACCAGAGATGTAAAATTTTATATTACTTGTCTTATGAAAACCAGAAATAACCAGTTATTGTGTCTCCAACAACAAGCCAAATGTCTACCATGGAAAGCAAGGTGATAGAGCCACCATTCTTCCTGATCTAAAGAAAAATCTACTGTTTATCAACATATATTTCTCACCTTCTTTCACGCTTAATACTGTAGCATCAACTCACCTCTAGAATTTTTAATGCATCATGTTTACTGTGAATGAGAACATGAAGAATTTTGAAAAGGAAGGAGTAATTATAGCAAATATAGTTCTTGTATAGATTATACTCTCTTGCTTAGAGAAAATTGGTTAACTACATGATATAAAAACTAAACTTGAATTTTAGCTGGAAGTAAAATGAGGGTTCACTATTTGTTCGGTATCATAGTTCATTATCATGCTCAGAAATTAGGATCTCAGTAGGTTCATCATTTTTCTACAGAACTCTGTGTTGCTGAGATCTCTTTCCTAAGCTATATTTGATTACTGCAGCCTGGTAGATATGAACTCTTCATCAGAGTAGAAAGAGAACCACACAGATGTAAATGCAGAGATAGTTTGCACAGACTAAGTTCATTTTGTTCTTACCATGGTGAACACACAAAGTTCTTGTTCCAGCAGAAGTGCATTTAGAGTTTCCTGCATATTCGTATGTGCCAAACTGTTCATGAGCTGCTCCAATGATGTGTGCTTGCTCCTGTCAGGTTTCCCAGCTGGCACAGGATTTGTATGTGGAGAAAGAAGGTGTGACCCAGGACATGAGTGTCTCTTTGTTCAAAACATTTTTTTTATTCTGATTCCTATCAGTTATAGTCCATTCTGGCTGTGTAGGAATAATAAAACCTAGGGTTCCATGTATAGAATAATCATAAAATTTGTGCATTGAGGACAAGTGTTGGAGTGAGATTAGAATGGTTTTTCTTTGCTTAAATAATTTTATTAGTCAATACTTAAAATCTCCAGCTCTCATAATGCCACAGTGGTTATTATTGGAACTGTTTGGCTGATTTCAGCCATTGTAATGCTCTCATTTTGTGTGGGGTCTCCTTCTAAACTGAGCAATACAACACAAAAATCGTGCAGAATGATACAGCTAATGCATCTAATCTGTTTCTCATTTTCTTGTGTTTTATTTTCTCATGCTTTGCACAACCCAGTTTTAATTAACCTTCATCTCCCCTTTGGAGACTTTAATAAGTGAATAGAGTTAGTTAGAAAACATTTCTTAATATCCAGCCAGAAATTTTTAATACTCCTTGGGACTGTTCACCCACTATTAGGAACATGTTGTTACTGATATCTTTTCATCTACTTAATAGTTATGGTTGTAATTACATCATGTTGCTTCATTTAAAAGTTTAACTCATTCACTTACTTCGTTGACTACAGGTCCAAAACACGTACATTAGCCAGGAAATGTAAGTCACTCTCCCTAAATTAGTGAAAAATCACTTCTGTAACTACACAAATAAAGAAAACAAATAGGGAGCACATGTATAACTGCAGTGTTATTTTAAGAATGGATATGTTAACCTTGGTGAATGGGTACACGCAAATCATAAAGCAAGACCCATATCATTATGCATAAACCTCCCTTAGGTACACTTTTACATTATCTTACATTCATTTGGGTTTTTAAGACTCCCTCTGCTGGATGATTACTTAAGCATTTCCTGCATTGAAACAAAATGATTTTCATATGGCTAAACAACTCCGAAGCCTTTGAATTCAAGTATATCTTCATAGGATTTTTAGTACAAAACTCTACGTTTTACTCTGGTTTTGCTGCAGGAGTAGGCATATCTTCATGTATTTTCTGTACAGAACAAATTGTTTTTGAGAGAAAAGAGCAGAAAAATATTACAAATTTAAATCCCAAAATCTCCCTATTAGACCAATATCGGTGAAATTTTGTATACATATAAGTTTTGACTGAAGCCACAGATGCAAATACCTATATATCTCTAAAAAAAGGAACAGCTGGAAGAGATGGGATCATGAACTGACTGGAACTGGCTGAGATGGGATCATGAACTGGCTGACAAGGAAAACAGTTTGTGATTTGAGTTTTGTTGCTACTCAAATGATTCAAACCTCTTATAAACCTGCAGTGAGACTCTGTTATGCAGGTTGTAAAGACTCAATGTTTGTATTAGCTATGGACCAGGAGAAAATGTGAAGTAACTAAAACATTTGAGGCCACAGATTCAAAAACTAGCACTCATGCAAAGAAAGTTGGTTGTTTTGCATTCAAAGTCTGTATTACTATTCTGCAAGTACTTATTCACAGGTAAGGGGAAGGGAGATAATTGAAGCATCTATTTTGGGAGTCTGGTCTTCTGAGTCTTACCAGGACTGCAAATTAAATCAAAGCCTAAGCACAGGGATCTTTATTGTGTATAAAGAATTACACAGACCATCCCATCATTAAATTTAGGATGGGAAAAGGGAAAGAATTTCCATAATTTTTTTACAGAGCCTGTATTAAATGACATAGCTTTATTTCTTTTTTTTTTGTTTTGTGTTTTATTTTCAAGCGACTGCAACAGCAATAGGAACTCCATTGCCTCTTTCACCAGCATTTGTAGCAGTCAGTGCAGTTCTTATTTTCACAGTGATGAAATGGATTCAGGTATGTTAGAAAAGTCATCTATGACTCTGTCTTCTGTACCTTTAATTCAATTTTATTATTTTCATTTGCCTGGCAGTTTTATTGTTTTTATTTTAAAAATTGCATCCTCCTTAGTAATAGAAGTTCATAATTTTGCTTCTGTCTAGCTAGTTCTGCACTTAGGAATCCTTCTGTAAAAGAGAGCCAACATTCCATTATCTCTGTGAATAGACTCTATTAGAGCTCCTGGAGTCACTGCTTTTCATGTCTTTCATGTCTTGACAGTGCATTGTGTTGCACAGAGTAAGGAGCATTTTAGGTGAGTGTGGAATGCTCTCCTAGCCAGTGTCAGCACCTAGACACCAGGATATGGCTGTGTGTGTTTGTAGGAAGGAATGTGAGACCACATAGGAGCACGTTATTGTTTATGCCATGACCAATTGGATTTAAGTAATTGCAGCTGCTAATAGGAATGGGATGGAATTTAACTGCATGGAGAAGGAGGTCATGTACTCAGAGACTAATAATAAAAAAATATTTGCTCTAAGCTGGGAGTTTATCATTTGGGAATGATTTAGGAAAAGGAAAAAACTGAGCATATTTGTTGAATATGACCCACCAGTGAGGCCTGGCCATAGAGAAGGCAAACTTTTATTGCTCATTGTACCAGGAGAGATATGTTCAGTTGGAACAGGAAACTATTAAGACATTATGCAAGGTATCTGAGATACCTTGTGAATAATGCAGAGTAATGTGAATAAGACAGAATTTCATTTCAAGAAATGATACATACTTGCACAGCTGAGCTAATACAGAGTAAAGGATGAAGGACATAATGAATGGTTAATAAAAGAGGAGACCCAGGGTCCATATCTTCAACTTAAGATAAGAATGAGCTGATATACTCTTGTGCAGCATCAAGCTGAAGTACCAGCTGAGGTGCCTAAAAGAGCATGTCTTTGCTAGCCAAGCACAAATACAGTGCTTTAGATGACAAATACTGCTGCTCAGTGAAACTCACACTCTGCTAGCTTAATTTTCAGCTGGTTCCAAAGTTAACCTGGCTAACTCCAGATCAGGGGTCTTGGGCACTGTGCTCAGTTGCAATTAAAATCCTATGAAGAGGTATAATGATTGTAAGGATATCTAAAGGAGCTAAAAAAAAATCAAGGAAAGAGAAGTGCTGTTTAAGTGTTTCACTGACATAAGAAAAATGAGTCTAGATTAACCTTGAATAAATTTGGATCATAAATTATCAAGTGGCTACTTCTTGTCTGTCACCAACATCAAGGAGGAAAACCAGTTTTAAGCTCAATTTTCAACATTTTTTGAAAGAGTTTGAGGTATATCACCTGTTGTCTGAAAGAGCAAGTGACAGGGTAGTGACTAAAAGAGCCCTTCTCCTTTACACTTTCTTAGGAAATGATGTGGTATGTACTACTAAAAGCTTCATATCAAGGACAGAATTTGGGTGCTGTATTTTTACTGAATTACTAAAATCTCAGAGCTGTTCAGTCAGTAAGAACATTAGGACTGTGAACTATCTGTAGAGTCCTCATAAAAACTTCACATTGAATGCATTTCAGTGACTTTGTGGGCTGCTACGCTGGGTTCACACTACTTGGCCATTTAGTCTGGACTTTAGTATGTTCTCCAGAAGAGTTGTGTTTTCTGGTCACAGACCAGTTGAGGTTTCAGGGGACCTTTTAGGATGATCTGGTCTAGTCCCCCCTCAAGCAGGCTCATCTAGAGCAGGTCTTCCAGAGCCATGATCAGTTGGGTTTTGAATATGGTCCTTTCTTTAAGAGCCATTTCTGTATTACCGAGTAACTAATAAATGCAAAGTATGTAGGGAGGACAGTTACTATAGTCTTGACAGTGTAAGCATCAGTCTGTGTGCAAAGTAGATTATCTGACCTGCAAAGGTTTTGGAAAACATGCTGAAGCTTCTAAACAGTTTCTCTTTTTAAAATATTTTTCAGGTGATGAGCTTCCCATAAGTGTTCGAATCTCTCATGATAAACAGGACAAGCTCCATAGCTGCTTGGAGCATCTTTTTGGTCAAGTATGAGATTATTTTTCTTGGCTTTGATACTGATGTCTGTGCTTGAGCTAAGATGTCTTTAGAAAATACTTCTTTTTAATTTTGCTTCCCACTGTTTACTGGGATGGTATGTATTTACTCATTTTCCCTCCATTTTCTGTAAATAGTACAAAACTGCAAATTAAACAGGTCCTTAAATTTAGTCTAACATTCTCTAGTTTGTTGCTTTAACTAGAGCCATTAGGTAAGAAAGAATCCAAAGTTGCTGGTCAGTAGTCTGGATTTCTTAGAGAGAGGATTTTTAGCTGTTGCTGTAAAAAACATCTTTCTCACAGAACCTTGATCCCAACAGGTCGATTCAATCGTCAATCTTTTGAAAGGACCAGCTGTGATGAGGGCCTTTGAGCAGACAAAGTACTTTACACCAGGTCGAGGCCTCCAAGGTAACATTTAATTCTAGCTATGAGAATGAAAAGGCAGCTTGAAGGGTACATGGAAATGGATGTCCACTCCTTGAGCTGGTGTTAAAGAACTGATTTTGCTTAATCTTGGTATATTCTGCAATAACTGACGGTTGAAGTTCATGTTAAATAGATCTTAATTCTTAGTTGAAAACTGGCTCCTTACATTTTATTGCATAATGTAGGAAAAAATTTCAAAGTCAACTAAATTGTAGACTATGAACCGACTGTCCTATTGCTGAGGTTTTTGAAGCAAGAAGCAGTGTTCTTATATTGCAGGTGTTTTTAATACACTTTTGTCACAACTACTGAAGCCATTCCTGATCCATTTTATTACTAATGCCAGATTTTTATTATTTTTGTAGTTATATTATGTTTGAAGTTGATTTATAAATAATTTGTGATTTATAAGCACAGCAATATTTATGCCAAATATATACTTATATAAGTATTACTGATTGCTTAAAAAGAAACATCCTGTATGTAAATTTAGGCACTCTACTACCACTTGTATAGTTGCTTAAGTCTAAGGGTATAAATAAGCATCTGGTGGTAGTCATAAATGATGAAAAATAGAAAGGACTTCTTTCAGTAGACTGAGTTTAAAAAAAAAAAAAGAAGTTCAATGGGAAACTGAATGTTTTATTAATGTCAATAGTAAGGTGTATTGACCCTACACATCTTTTAGCAAAGAATACCAATTTTAGGTGGCCAGATGGTGTTTTTTACCCCAATTATGAGGTTTTACAAAGCCTGAATTTCTACCTGCTAAATTAATTTGCATGAAAGAGCTCTTGACTTCCTTTTTTTTTTTTTTTTTNTTTTTTTTTTTTTTTTTTTTTTTTTTTTTGGTGGGTTTGTTTTGTTTTGTTTGTTTTGGGATTTTTTTGTTTTTTTTTAGTAAGTAGTTTTGGTTTCAATTTAATTTTCTGATTGGAACAATTTTGCCTCTAAAAGTTCCCACCCCTTAAAGGGTCCCACTTAACCATGAACCTTCTGTGTTATGTACCTGCTTCAGAAAGAATCATGTTTGGGGATGCTGCTCACTCTCTCCTTAGACTTAAGCAGGGAGCTTAGATGACTGTTAGATCTGTCACTGTAGCTTTAACTAGAGATAAGTAAGTTGCCAACTCCTTGAGCAGTGAAAACATCTAGGAAAAAACAATGTCTTACTGTGACTTTCTCAGGAGGCTTAAGCAGAAAAATGCTATTTTTGTCCTTGCTTAGAGTTTCAACAAGAAATGGAACCAAAGCTCAGCTGTCCAAAGAGGCTACGACTCCACATCAAGCAAGACCCTTGGAACCTCCCCAGCAGTGTCCGGGGCCTTGCCCAAAATATCAGAAAATTTGTTGAAGGTTAGTAAGAACAACCTGATCATAAATAAGCACTTCATTAATGATACGCAGGGCAGGGGAGGGGAGAGATACAACTGCTTCCTGCTGCTTCTAGGCAAGATTTGTGGAACACAGTGTAGTCTATAGATAGGTTGTACTCTTAATAACAAGGTTAGTGGAGTTTATCTCAGCTCTCTTGTACTTATCCTGTTGGCTTTAGATGCTGAATAGAAAAGAGTCTTCTGAAGAGAAAATAGTCTTCTGACAAGTGGAGAACAAAGGAACCATATGTTGGATGTGGTAGATCTTTCAGTTGCTACTGAAGTCCAGTGGGCTTGACTGATTTGTCACAGAACTTCATGGGACTGATACACCAAAATGAGGCTTTTATTGAAATTAAACTATTTTTTTCCACTGTCTTAAGTGGAAAGATGAAGACTCTGCAGCTTTTGTCCTGTACCTTCTCTGTGCTTTTCTGGAGTCATTCTCTCTCCTTCTGCTATAAAGCCATGGTTTTCATTTAATCCATCTGAACTGATGGATCGACTCCTCCTCCTCTGCCTCCCTTCCACCACTGTATAGAATTTACCAAGTACTCTGCTCCTCTTCACCACAGTGACAGTGGGAGCTGAGGTTTTAGGCTTACTTTCTTATGAAGACAGGGGAGAAACTGGCCTTTTCCCTGCAGAATATCTTGCCTGTAATTCCTGCTTTATTTCCTGTGCTGCTTGATAAAGAAACAGAAAGAGTAAGATTATTTTTATAAAAATGCCTATGCTAGGATTCTATGTGGGAGCAAAAACTTAGGACTCCTTTTAAATTATTTTTGTATGTGCGTTTACCTTCATCGGTTTGTGGGCTAGTTGCTACAGTGTCCCTTAAAGAAACTGTTAAATATCAGACCAATGGGAAAGAACTGTGTGATAAGTTTTATTATAAACTTTCAAAAAACCAACCAGCCAAACCAAACAAACTCTTCCCTCTCTGACTTGGCATTTCTGATTTGAGATACATCATATTTTCAGACCCTGGGTGAGAAAATTATAAAAACAACCACATAAGTGTGTCCTTTTTGAAGTCAGTCACAGTGGGTTGACTCTCTGATACTAAGAATACTCCTTTTAGTTTAATGGTGGCTGTCACTGAGTGAAAAATTAAAAAATAGTTTTGAATCCTTTTTTTTTTTTCTACAGGTCCTTCTTCAGCTTAAACCAAATTATTTTCAAGTATTAATCAGGGTTTCTTTCAAAGTCAAGGAGGAATGGAAATGTGTTGTGAACAGTCCTTCCTTACCCCATTTCAGAAGCTAAGCTTACCAGACCATTTTCACGTAACTTGTTTGCCCATGAATAGAATTAGTAGACCTAGCCCATTTTAACAGTGGTCATATACCCTCAATACTGAGCTGAGATTATTCAAAATTTTGTGGGAGAGTTTGTTAAAGTCCCAATGACTTGTGGCCTCTTTATAATACAGAAATTATTTTTTACTATACTCAGCTCAGTACTGAGAAACAACCAGCAGCTGGATTTAACTGAAAGCAGATGAACAAGAAGTGGGGTTAATAAAGTTTTTAACAGCTCAGTTTTCCCTTTGTATCTTCATTTCTTGATTTCTTCCTTCCTGTCTTGCCATTATACATTGTGTTCACAGCTGGTCTGGATACCTAGGAGAACCACCAGTATTGGTGCCCTGAGCTATTTATGGCTGAAAACCTAACACATGGCACAGGGTCATCTCCCCATTTCCCCTCTTACTCACTTGATTTAGGAAAAAACCCAAAAGGTGTCCCCTAATATAAGTGTTTAGCTGGGCTTATGAGAACAAGTTGAACAATGTCTTGGGATTTTAGAAGAATCTTCCTGTTTGTTTTTGAGCAAAAGACAATATTTCAGTGCTTGAGGAAAGAAGATACATTTTTCTCTGCTAGGAGGAAGTACTCAAAGGAGACCATGGATACAACTTCACTCACTGCGGGCAAAAAAAATGTAATTAAAACTTCCAGTTGTTATACTTAACCATTATTGCTCAATCCTAAAGTAAGGATGAATACAATAGATTAATCTTCATATTGAAAATTGACTCAATTTTCTTTATTTTCTTTTTATGAAAGTACCACAGGATACTGTAGCTTTTTATTCATTGTTCTGTTGCATTGCAGAATCTATTAGATTAGATTGATTATTGCATTAAAGCAGGAGACATCACAAAGATGAAATGTTTTAAGTCCTAGATACTAAGATTCCTTTTATTTGCTTTGTTTAATAAATATGATGAAATGGGAAAACTCAGAATGCCTTGAGGATGATTATGCTAGTCTGTCAGTTTTCTGTTTATTAGTGTTAGAATTGGGAGAACTCTTAAAAAAATCCACAAAGGTTTGCACAGATTAAAAAAAAAAAAGAAAAAGAAAACAGAAAAAAACCCAACCAAACCTTCCTTGACCATAAAATTAAAATATAGCTGGACATTGCTTTATCTGGTTTAATTTGCCTTATCATATCATTAGAGAAAGAAAAAATTTCAATGGCTACAGTGTAAGGCCAGCCTAGAAAGCTAATCTAGTTGCTAGCATTGAAGAGTTCTCAGAAGTAATATGCAGGTTCTAGGAGGATTTATTTGGAGCTAAGTAACTAAAGAAGATAATGAAGTTATTTCTTGGCTTGACTGGGCCTAATAAATTGTTAAACCAATAAAGCTAAAGATAAGTTGCTGGCACAGGCAGATCTTTGCAGGTGAAGTACTTGATTTTGGTGGAGAGGGCAGTAGTCAGGCCAGGAATTGGACAGCCACCAGATAGAGGAAGAATAATGTATATGATTGTGAATCTGTGTGAGATATGTAAGACAAGAATCAGAAAGGACAGTAGGGAAGGACTGGAGTAGGAACCAGGAAAATGAACAAGATGGATGGAAAGAAAGGGACTCAGCAACAGAAGGGTGTAAACAAAATAAAGAGAAGGAAACATTTCTGTAGTTGCTTTTTCCAGCAGAAAAAATAGTTAAGATTTTTGATCAAAAGAAGAGGTATTCTGGAACAAGCCAGATTTCTAGCCAGCTAGTCATGTAACTGCAGGAGGAAGTGCAGTTGTTTTTCTAGCACTGTAATTTTAAGTTTAAACAGGAAATACGATGCAATTGAGAAACTTCACATCTATTTTAAATTAGGAGTGAGGTGTGACGGAGCCTTTTGGTTATTGAAGGTATAAAAAAATGTATGTCAATTTAAATCATAAGCCATGCAGTGCAAAATCTGTCTTTTTGAAATATTTTCAGGTGTGAAAAACAAAATAAAACTAAAATCTAGCCTTTCCTGGCAAAGATCAGAATAGCAGAATAATGTGGGGTTTTTTTTAATAAAGTACAAAAGAATATTTACCAATGAAAGAAACTGAAGGCATCTTGCATTACGAATCAGAATCCAAGAGAAACTGCTAGGGAGTTATTCCTTTCCATACAACATGTAGCAAAAAGGAGTGAGAACTTCCATAGCATTTGGTATTTGTTGAAAAGCAAATGATTGACATCCAAGGTTCTCTCCTAACCCCAGGCAAGTAGACAAATAGTCTAAAAATATTGTTTTGCCTGTGGGTGTGTTTTGAAGCCCAGAAGACTTATAGCAGTGATAAAAGAGAGTTGCAGTGTCCTGTGATTTCCCCATAAGCAGAAAATTATTATTTCTGGATACCTCAAATTCTTTTGAATTCTTTTGAATTCAGAGATTCAACAAATCTTATCTAAAACAAGCTGCAAGTAATGGCCTCGATGTATCTAAGTTATTCATATAACAGCTGTATTTCCCTACACTATATTTTCAGTTGCTAAGTTGTGTTTGGACTCCAAGACTCGAGGTTATTAATGTCTATAAGGTGTTGTGTTTTTTATTTTTCGGATAACAGAAGGCTAAGACCTAGAACCAGGAATTTTCAGGAATAACTAGTAATTTTTAATGTTTGGGTATTTGTATTTGAGATACTGTGGCAGTAACAGGGTAGGGGGAAACACGTTACCAGATTATCTTATTGTCCATGCAGCCAATTTCAGCCCTGCTTGTGCACTGAGCAGGGCTTTGAATAGGACTGCAGAGAAACTTGGCTGTGTGAAAGGGGGTTTGGAAAGATGTGAAAGCATGTGAAGCAGTGTTGTGTTCCTCCAAGTAGTACCTGTAGGACAACTGATGTGCTGAAAGTTTGGCACCGTCTAAGGTTATGGCAGATTTTAACCTTCCTGTATCTTGCAGCACTGGTTAACACATTTAAATTTGTGCTCTAGTGCATATAGGCTGGATATTAGGAAAAAAGTTTTTTTACAGAAAGGGGGATTAACTATTGGAATGGTCTGCCTGGGGAGGTGGTGGATTCACCATCCCTGGATGTGTTTAAAAAAAGACTGGATGTGGCACTCGGTGCCATGGTTTAGTTGAGGTGTTAGAGTTGGGTTGGACTTGATGATCTTGGAGGTATCTTCCAACCTAGTGATTCTGTGATTCTGTGATACAGCCTGCCTGCAGCCTTTGAGAAGCAGCCCCCTCCTCCCAAGGCAAACATAAAAGTTGGGGAGGGAAGTGTAAAGAGAGATAAACACACATTTTTGCCTGTGTAAATGAATATTTTTTTTTTTTAAATTTCTACTTTTCTACTTCATAGATTATTAAGTGAAAAGACATTTTTGAAGCAAAATAAAATCCTGAAGGCTGGAAGTAAAGTGAAAATGCTGTTGTATTTTTCCTAAATGCTTTGGTATACATTAAAACAGGGATAATTTGAGATTTTTGGGTATGAACAAAAGAGTACAAGAGAAGGAGAAGAAAGAATTAGGGTAATGTGGGAATTAGTGAAAACTGGTCTTGTTTTTCAAAGTTTTGGGACTGGAATTCTTCATGTATGGACTTGCTCTGGCTAGCTGCTAGACGTGCTCTGAGATAGCAGCTGCCTTGTCATGTGTCTTTCTCAGTGATGGTGCTTATGATTATTATCAATTTTTATCAAGCCATATGTACAATTAAGTGAAGTTGAGACTCATTACTGTTTTGTAGGTATGAATCAGCATTGCCTAGAAAGAAGCTGGAGTTAAGCTGGTATGAAATAAGAAACTGTAAAAGCAATATTATGTTGATGAAAACACTTAACCATTACCTCAAAATATTTTCTTCTTTTTCTTTAAGAGGTGAAGGCACGAATACTCTTGGCACTTCTAGAATATACAGGTAATTTTACTTGTTTTGGGAGGGAGGGAAGTGAATGTGGATGGTTTGAGATAATTTTTGCTTTTGAACAGAAATACTGTGTTTACATTAAGGGGGAAAATCTCAGATATGATAAAACCTGATAATCAGCAACTTCATCCCACTGTTTAGAGTAAGGATTCCTGAAGAACGCAGTTTCAGATATTTTTAACAAACACTGCACATTCTTTTCTTTTTTCTTTCAATGCAAAATACCTTATCTGGTCATTTACTCTAGATCTTGGCAGATAAAGTAAGTACTAAACACTCAGCTTTTGCACAGTGTCTCAGCTGTCTTTCTTCTTTGGGCGTTTCCTTATTTGCTGTTTTTCTTTTCATTCTCATCCGTTTCCAGATTTATATTGCTATTTTAAGCCATGCCTTTCCTTTTATCTCTTTTTAGAGAATATTTAAGTTCCTCCTTTCTGGAAGGACTCTAATTATTCTCTGTATTAATTCTACTATCTTGCCATACAGCATACAGCTTAAAATACACAAAATAGGGATGTGTGTCTGCAAAATTAATGTCACTGAATCAGTATTTAAAGCATAATATCTGTGGTACGAGTTTCCCTACAGTTTGTAGGTGCCTACGTGTTCAAGTAGGCTGTCCAATTTAACTGTAAAAGTTCATTATTTTGACCATCTTACAGCACTACATGAATGAATTATTTAATTATTTTTGTTATGACACACAAGAACAATTTTATAAAGGGGATTTTAATCTTTGTTGTCAGATTTCTCCAAATATTAGAAAAGTTTTTAATAATTCCTCATTTATCCTAAAATAAGAAGTGGGTTGAGAAAATGTCCTAGACTTGATTTTTTAAAAGCAGTTTCCCCTATTTGTGTTGTTTTATAAGTTGGTAAACTCTCTAGGTTATTTTGTACAAAGATATTTTTGTAAAAGAACCCCAAAGTGCTCTTGTATTCAGTATTTTATGTTCAAGTAGTACTAAATGAGATTTAGAAATGTGTTTGAGACACAGGAGGGCTGCTTCAGAAGCAGGAAATACAGAGGAAGCCAGCTGCTGTTAAAGAGATAAAATTCAGCAAAGTGAGGAAACAATGTGTGTTGGGCTCAAATCCTGAGCACTGCTGTAACATTGGAAAGTTTTTGACCATGGAGAAGCCAGTGGGATTTTTGAAGCTGGAGATCTGTGTAGTTTTTAAAGGTGAAAATTCTCTCTGTATCTCTGTTCTGTATTTGCCCAACTTGAGTGAGACAGAGAGGTTGGTTTGAACAATCAAAAAAAAAAAAAAAAAGAAAAGGCATTGAGTCACAGTGCATAAACAGTAGTGATTTGACCATTTATGGAAAATATTCCCAAGGTTCTGAGAAACTGTCAAACAGAATAGAAATGATAGCAAAAGAGTGTTCACTATTATCAATAGCTGAGGAAAAGACTGAAGAAGACCTCAGAGGAAAACAGACAGAATGAGGTTATTTTGATGAATATTTGGAATACAAAAAGCATGCTTTTAAATTCGGTAGTAGTTTTGTGAGTACTAAATAATTTCTGCTGACTTATCCAGTCATCAGAATTCTTGTCAGCTCCATAGAAAAGTTGAAGAAGACCTAAGCCTCTTAGAGGCAGAGCAGTCTAGTAGCAAGACAAACATTTTAGGCTTTGGGAAGACCTCTGCATCACCTGATCTGCTTCTCTTGCTCTGGGAAAGATTAAGTCTACCTGTACCATTGTGATTGATGTTTGCCTAACAGCTTATAATGATAAAATTACTTGAAGACCTTCGGAGAAGAGGACAAGAAGGAAGCGCTGAATATTTATCATCACAGTTTTGTTCTTTATTGAGAATATGTTTCTTTCTAATTCTTTTGACCTTTGACTAATCTAATACCTGTGCCCTTCAGAATAAATTGGTAGGTTAGCTAGTCCTTAATTTAAATCAGCTGCTAATGTTCCATAGCTGTCTACCTACAGACCTGTTCTGGACTTTCTTGGCACCATAAATCTCTGCTGTTTCCTGGATATGTGACGCTGCTCTGTACTTATTTTATAGATTCACATTCATATAAATTTTATTTGGATTGATTGTGTTCTGGTAGCAAGGCTGCTTTCCAGCAGACAGTCTTCATCTGCTCTCCTCAGCTGGTAGCTGTGGAGTCAGCCAGATGATGCAGTCATGTTAAGAGCTTCTGACTGTCCTTGCTTTCTGGTGGAAAGTAAATATTCGTGGGCCCAGCTTGCTTTCACATTGCAGTAAAGAAATCTGAAATCTGACAATCTCCATTGTCCTGTGACATCAAAAGAACATAGAATTTATGGTATGTACATTAAAATCTATGAGAGAAACTTACATTGTTTATGAAGAAGTACTTTAAATTCCAGATTTTAAATGCACTCATACGCAATTTTAGAATTAAAGCATAATATTTTAATGAAGAAAATAGCAACTTGGGTCATGGAGTACTATTAACTAGAGATAACATTAGGCTGTAAACTTGTAATTTGCTTGACATTAAAATGATGTGTCTTTTAGGTAAAGAAAAAGAATTCCAGCCCAGTTTCTTTGCCGTTAACTAATCTCCTGTTTAATTTTGCTTTTCCTCTTTTGGCTTCTGCACCTCACAGATAGCGAGATACAGCTGAGGCGAGACATGGTCTTCTGTCAGAGCCTGGTGGCCACAGTCTGCGCGTTTTCAGAGCAGCTGATGGTGGCCTTAAATCAGATGTTTGACAACAACAAAGAATATGAAATGGAGACCCTGGAGGCCAGCAGAAGGTGGCTGGAACAGATAGCCAGTGCAGGTCTTCTCCTTCATTTCCAGTCCCTGCTCTCTCCAAACCTGGTAAGACTCCTCATGTGTCTTGCTTGGTCAGAGCCCCTTTTTGTTCCCTGAACCAGGGACATGGCTAAATAGTCTCAGGTGTAAATCTGATTTTCTGTGTCCTTTGTGCTTATCTTGGTACTTAGTTAGCTGCTATTTGGAAAAGGTACAATTCAGATAATTACAGATCTGGGAAACACTTGTTTATGATATGGGAAATAAGCTTTCCACAAAGACAGTTGCCTTGAGTGAGCAGACAGTGAGTTTACCCTTGACTCCCCACTGCTGTTGTAGCTGTTCCCTGGGATTGAATGTAGTATTAGGTGAAGCAGAACTTCATTTTGTGATAAGCAACAATAGAAGATAAATAAAATACCTGGTTTAAGTAATTTTATCACCCTTCCCCCTAAAAACCTATAGGTGTATAGTACTTGAAGGAGTAAGCATGCTGGTCTGTTTTGCTCCTGTCATATGGAAAATCCTTGTAGCCTGTCAGAGTAATTGGAAATCGGCTGTTTCTTCACAAGGCTTGGCAAAGAGCCATGGCTTAAGAAAGAATTAAAAATGGGACATGGCTTTGTAGGCCCTTAATCCTCAGTTATCCAAAGTGCTTCTTTAGCTATTTAAGATGCTTCTCACAGTAGACTGGTTCCTGCTAAGCAGAGGGACTGTGAAACAGTCTGCATAGCCTGCTCCATGACAGTCTTCTCTACCTCTGGAGTTGCTCAGTAAAAATAAAACTCCATGTAAATAACAGATGATATTCTTAGTATCAAGGGTGTTCTTTCCTCTCCTTGTCTGTCTCGGCAGCAAATTGCTGAGAAGTTGACATAAGAAACTCTAGAAACAGAAGAAACCAATACAAATAAATGTATTTCTTAATCACAGTCATAAAGTCTTAGTCTGTGCTATTGTTGGAGAGCACTGACTTAAGCCAGTGTGACCAACCACCTCACAGGCAGCTGTGTTACCTGGGTTTGCATGGGTGTGTGCAGCTTACAAGCAGATATAATCAGGGCCTCAGAGAAACAGGGGAACTCTTTATCCACATGAGGAGCATGTCAAGAAGGCACTGTCTGGGAAGCTTGGACTCGTGTCTTGAGTCCTGGATGCTTTTTGACAGCGTGTAGCACCAACAGGTGGTGCAGTACTTAAAGAGTCAATTCCATTGGTGCCTGTCTAATGTTTTTCCATGTGCTTTGTTGTTATGTTATCACAAAGCAACTGTTGTCTTTACGGCTATGAATAATGATAATTTTTTCTTTGAAGATTGCAGTGATTTTCTTTGTGGTGCAAATGTGTGCTACTCACCTATATTCACATAATCAGATATCAGCAGTATGTGTTGTCCAATTGAAAATAAAGTTCAGTCTTTTCTGCCTAGTAGTTCTTAACCAAGGGAAATGTATTTAAAGGCAGCTTTTTCAATACCTTCTCAGCACTACTTGGCTTACAAATGATCTGTGTTATTTTAAACAAGGGTATTTGAAGGAAATTACTCTCATTATGGCCAGAGTTCAGTAAAGAATGAGCAGTTGTGCAAGAGTTTCCCACGCTGCTCTGTGGTATTCAGACTATTCTGCTGACAAAATCACTCTGTCCATAGACTTCGTAAATTGAACCAAAAGACAAGATATTTCTAGCAGATTTGCTTTTTCATAAATACAAGGGGGAATGCTGTTTCACTATATAGATCAGGGAAAATCATGGGGTTTTTTTTCTTCTGTTCTATCATTCTGTAAACTATAATTTATTGTCATTTTATGGGCAGCTATTTATTATTCTTTGCTATTCTACTGTTTCAGTTCCTAGAGAGGGAAAAATGCATGCCTCAGATTTCCTTTGGCTCTTGCTAATATAAAGAGCCGAGCAGGGCTGTATAAGGAATAGAATTATTTTAAATGATTATTGATTTAAGCTATAATTGGTCTGCATAGCTAACTCATGATAAACATAGTTGTGGATTACTATTTTCCTTTTTAAAGGTTCATTTAAGTGTCTTGAGAAATCCTGGATCTCTTTAACTATCTCTTTAGCTCAGGGGTACACAGAGTGAACTATAGGTGCAAGTCAGAACATTGGCACATCTATGTACTTGATTTGTGCCTAGAGTTTTGTAGGTGAAGTGCAAGTCAGCCTGAGCTGTAATTTCTCTGAGATTCTGGTTCAATTATTGGTGCTTAGAGTGGACACAATAAACTCTTACATGTTGTTCATAAGTGAAATCCTAAAGTTATGGAAATTTTAAAAGGAAATTGCTAAAAATGTATATTTTTCACATTTCCCTCCTATTGCTTTACAAGATAGACCTGGTGGCAAGACAAGGTGTTGAAATCTGGTGTCTTACAGAATAATGACAGAATGATTTGATTAAAAGACATGAGAAATAATGGTAGCTATAAATTACCTATTAATTTACTGTATGGTGTGATAACAATAATTTTAATAATCTTGAACTAGTAATAAAAGGGAAAATGCCAATAGAAACAAAGATATTTACCTCATCTAAGAGTTAAATAGGTTATACACTGCAGCAGTGAAATGTTGTGCAACACTGTAGTTAATTTTAAGTCCTGCACTCTTATATAATTTCGGGTAGGGAAAACATCTGGCTGAAATGACCTTTCCAATTTTTATTTTGCCTTTTTTAGGCTGATGAACAAGCAATGCTAGAAGATACACTGGTTGCATTGTTTGACTTGGAAAAAGTTACTTTCTACTTCAGACAATCAGAGCCAGAACCACTAGTTGCAAGTGAGTAATTAATATCTGGGTTTTACTGGTTTTGTAACATTTTTTGTTCCTAGAACATCACCTCCCACAGGGAATCTTATATAACTTGGAATTATAGAGAATAAGTAGATGTACAACTCTCCTGATATTCCTGGATGTACTGAAATACAGCTATCATCGGTGACAGTGCAGAATCATTATCTGGCAGTGACAGTAACCTTGGGGGCAAAATTGTTTGCTTAGCTGAATTTTCCATTGGGAATATGTGACTGCATCAGGAAAGTCCCTGGAAGACCCAGCTGTTGTTGAAGAAACATGTAAAAATAGCTTGAAGGCCTTGGTAGGGAAACGCAACCGATATGAGATGAAGAAGCATAAATCACATTTCATTTTGTTGTGTGAAAAATAAATAACTCTTTGAAGAGTTCCTTGAAAGGACAGGGCAGGCACTATTAGGATCTCATTAAATTGGGCAAGAAGCTTTCTCTGAGACCTGCTGCTGCAGATGATCAGGGTCCTGAACCCTTCCTCAAAAATCTTGCCCAACTCAGCAGGAAAGGAATGTCTTTGCAGTCTGCTGTTCACTTTGCTCATTTTCAGCCATTCCTTTATTAATATATGTTCAGCCAGTAGATATTTTCCTGCAGTGAACTTTGTTTAGTGAGCAAAAAGGCCTCATTTTTTTTCCTGCCTCATAAGTCCCCTGGGAAGGGAGGAAAGCATGTCTGCTTCACATCAAGCCCTTCTGAAACAATTCCTTTACTGGATTAAGACCACACTGGAGAGAACTTCTGCAATAACCAAAACCAGAAGACACAAAGCTACTCCACAAAGCTGCCTCTGCTCAGGAGAATTCAGTAGCACAGGGCTGATAGTCAGGTAGGATTTAGCCTGCGTAAGACCGTAGTTGTTTGATTCAAGTACAGCCCCTGCTCAGTGTGTTTTAAAAAGAAGCCCTGCTAAACCAGGTCCCAACATGGAAGTGCAGTTCCAGGAGGGCCTCCTATGGGAGTTAGTGCTATGCCTATGTCATGAACTGTTCATATTGCAGGATCTTTCAACTGAGGTGTCTGTGCTAATAAACAGAAACTCTATGTGTTCAAGGACTGCAATGAATTCTGTATTTCCTTTTGGTTTAAATGCTGCCACCACAGTCACTCTGACTATGCTTACAGTAGTCAAGAACTGGCAAATTTTTTTTTTCCTCAGTTATGATTCTGCATAATCAATAAGAGAAAAAAAGCCTTTTTCTTATTACCATGAGTAGTGAAAAAGGTTCCTTTGGAATCTTTACCATTTAGGTACAATGTGATTTATGCTCACAGTAAAAAAACTCTATGTTATAATAATACTAATGCAAGTCACTGTGTTTTGTTGTTACTGTTTGCAACTTGGATACTTATCTATGGAAACAATGTACAATGTTCAGAAAAATACTGAATGGTGTGTCTGCAGTGATTTTTTTATCTAACTACATGGATTTTGTGTGCAACAGTTTCTGGAAAAGAATGTGTCATTACTTACAATGAAATTGTAACACTGACTGTCTTTTTAGATGTACCAATCACATACCAAGCAGAAGGAAGCCGGCAAACACTGAAGGTTTACTTCTACCTTGATGGTTACCATTTTGAACAGCTTCCTCAAAGGCTGAAGAATGGAGGAGGATTTAAAATCCACCCAGTACTTTTTTCACAAGGTAACTTGAGGTTAAATTCACCCTGCCCTGCTTTTTTCACATAATAGCTAACTCTCTTTAAACTCTCACTTATTTACTCTGATTTGAATCCTCTGTAGGTCATAAGGGTACAGTGCTTATATTTAGATGTTATTTAATGTGGGCATTTATTGAGGACTTTGAATTAAAATGTAAATTGAAGAAATTCTGGTGTCTGTAATAAAACATAGAGGCATGGTTATAAATTTCTGAATTTATGCCAGTTACATGATTCCAACCACAAAGAGTGAATCTTCATTTATCAATACTGTTTTGTTCTTTTTAGCCATTAGTGGACAATAGTCAGACCATGAAACTTGCCCTTAAAAGCGTTTCGCTTTTCAAATGCGATCGTAATCTTTTCCCATTACTTCATATTTGAGGACTAGATTGTTTCCCCCCCGAGAATTCTGTCTCCTGAAAGCGTTGTGAAGGGTTAAATGGCATTTTCGGGCTTGTGTAGTTATTGCTCTGCAAACACTCCAAAGTGAGGAATGGTGGCGCTGATGCTCAGACTGCTCATAAATTTCAGGCAGGCAGCATTAGCTGCAGTGTTATTGCAGTCATCAGGAGCGAGAAGTTTGCGCCACTGAAATGGTGAACGCGAGCTGCTGATTGCCTTGAGCCGCCTCTGGTTTCGCAGGGAGCCGAAAATACTCCGTGCCTTGTGAAAGGCTTCCAGGGTCTGTGTGGAACAGGCAGAAGTCAGGCATACAAATGAAGTTTTAGAGGGGAGCTCGGTCTCTGAAAGACGAGGAGGATGTAAAAGGAAAGACTGCACAGAAACATAAATAAATAGCTGGACTTACTACAAAGCTAAAATGCGCGATTTTTATAAAAATAAGATCCCTGGGGTTTGATTTTTAAGCAAACTAATGAAGACTTCCGTGGTTGTCTTTTGAACAGATTGATTTCAGTCATAGGGAAAAATGAGAACACTGAGCAGGAGGCAAATTTCAGTAGAGCAGACAAAAAAAGCACTTTAGAGAGAACAGAAAATACCTTGATTCAGCTGAATTCCTGGAAATACTGTTTTTTTTAGATTGGGGAGGGGATTCGGTGTGCTACGGGATTTATTTAGCAAAATTTTTTCCACTTCTGTTTCCAATAGCCCAAAAAAATTTGATTAAGATATTAAAAAATTCTTAGGATAAGCATCTCTGTAGTCAGCTAAAGGAAAAGGATAAAGATTCATTCAAGTGTTTACATCTGCTTAATATTTTTCAGTAGAACGGAAAGTTTCTTCTTTCTTTATCGTATCAAATTTTTTTAATTGTCAAGGATCATCCTCTAAAATAGTCCACTGGACACCAAGAATAAGAAGTCCTGGATAAGTCTTTAAATCCTAGTGTTAAAATCATTATTTTGAGGTTTTTTTACTTCATTAATGAGTGGATTGGGATTCTGTTTTTTACTTCTTTCCTATGAGGTTTGGCTGACCTGCCATCAAACTAACTCAGTAGATTCCCATCTGTAACTGAAATTTATTAGCTACTAATGTAGAAATCTTATTTAAGTTTCATTGTGAAGTGAATTTTTGCTCCTCTATTCTAGACACGGGTAAGTTGTTCCCTGCCTAAAATACAATAGTTGATGGTGTTTTCAAATGGAACATTTAGAAAATCATGTTTTTGGAATACTTTGTCAAAGGCACGGGTCAGTGCACATCAGGCTGTTTATCTCTGTGTTTCTCTATTCTGAGTGTCATAGCTCCATGCCTAAAATTACAAGTCTATATACTTATATGATTGGCACTGTAATATTTTTTGAAGTTTTTTGTTGTTTACCCAGGCTGTATTTTCTGTCCTTCCATTTGTAAAAAGCAGTTTTGTTCAAGCACATACCCAACTGTGTATACGTTCAAAAGGATCCTGGTTTGCAGGACTGGGTCTGAGGATGTTGAGATATTGCTATTGGCATTCAGATTTCTCTGTTTCCGACATTAGACATAGATCTCAGCAATACATTTAAAGATACTGTTTAAAATGAAAATTCTGTTTATTTAATATTGTTACATAGTGCCTTAATTATGTATAGCTGATTTTTTTTTGTTTAGTTTTTCATAGAGTGTTAGAATAATTCAGATTGCGAGGGACCTCAGGAGATCTCTGTTCCAACCTCCCACTCACAAGAGCAACAGCTGTGACATGAAACCAGGTGGCTTGGGTGTCTGACAAGTAGGATCTTGCAAGCACCCAGGGACAGAAACTGTACAACCTCTTGGGCAGCCTGTAACTGTACTTTACTGTCCTAGCAGTGAAAAAGTTTCTTCTTTCTATTGAGTTGAAACGTCTCTTGTTTCAGTTTGTGTGGATTGTCTCGTTATGCTGGCTTGTACCATAAAGAGCATGGCTCTTTATGTGGCCCTGCACTTGGGTGTAATCCACTGCTTGTCCCAGTTTGGCACTAGCTGCAAACTTGTCTTATCTCCTCCGTGTCAGTGATAAAGACACTGAACAACAGAGATACCTGTGATGCTCTGCTTGTAGTGGGCCCCCGGGCACACCATGTCCCATTAGCTATTACCCTTTGATTCCATCCATTCTTCCAGCTTGCTTTCCCAATCACTTATTCTATGCCTTCAGACCATGATATCCTATCTCGGATTGAAGAATACCATAGATGACGTTTTTGTAAGGAAAGTTTCCTTGCAAAAGAACTTCCTAATATACTGGGTAGAAAAACGTGAAACCCCTCAGAGAGGGCAGGGGCAAAGCACACAGCATGCGAGTCCCTGCCCGCACCTGTGAGCATGGCCCCACAGAGGCACAACTCTGTGCTCCTGACAGTCCTCACAGATGACTGAGTTTCCTGCTTGGATAATCTAATTGAATAAAACCAACTTCATGCCAGTAAAATAAGCAGTAGGGACTATCAATTCTGTTTGTGTTAACATGCTGTTATAAATAGAGTTCAGTGGATATTTTTGTTTGAGCTTTCTGGTGTGACTTAGAACCAAAGAAGAATCAAGTCTGACTGTTGAAACTTAATATTTTTCGCACAGAAGTAGAATTACAAACTGTGAAAGCACAGAAGGGGAGTGCAATTTGCATGTTCTTTCACAATGAATGAATTATTTATTAACTGGTCATATTAAGCAATACAAGCAGAATTAATATTCTGTGTGCAGCTGAAGCTGTAAGGCAGCAGCATGTTTGCATGAAAACTCTGCTTATGGCTTACAGTTTCTGATAGGGTGATGAGTTCTTAGAATGTGTTTGGATTACTAAAGTGGCAATGTTCCTAATTGTAAAGCCTTTAATGTTTCTCCACAAAAAAATCATATTTCACTAAGAGTTGGGGTTTATCTTATAATGTGGTTGACCTCTTAAAGTGAAGATCTTAATATTTCCAGTCCAAATTTTAATGAGAATCATTTTGTTGAAGTTTCTGTTTAGTTCCTGAGTTCTTGTAGCAATATTCATCCTTGATTTGGTGAAATGACTACAGCAAAGGTGGACACAGACAAGTGTTTGACTTCGCTTACCTTGAAAAGGAACTTCTAGGCCATTTTCAGAGATCCAGCAATACTTACTTCACTTGATCTAGAAGGAAGTATTCATGTTTTCAGTGGGTATAAGTAGAGGAACCTCTAGGTAAGATGCTCCATATCTCTAAGGTGCTCCACATCTCCCAAAATCAGGCTTCATGAGAAGTTATTAGGTCTCCCTCTGTGAAAATTACACTGATCCTTTATTTCCTCTACCCCAGCTCATTCTACTGTTTTCTTCCAGGATATATCAGAATTAAACCCCACATTTGCATTCAAAAAGCAGGAATACTTTAATTAGAGCAAAGGAACTCAAATTAATGCTCTCCTTTATATTTTCCACAGGGCAAGAAATATAATTTTTCTTGTAAATGAAATCTTTAAGAGAGATCTGTTCGAATTTGATGACATACAGAAACAGCTCAGGAATTCACAGTAGGGTCACAGCCTCAAGGTTAAAAAGTAATTCACTTGTGTGTGAACAAAACTACAAAGAAGGCAATTATTAAATATTTAATACTGATCTTTCTCTTTGCCACTCTCTCTTTTCACAGCATTGGAGAGCATGGAAGGATACTATTACAGAGACAGCGTCTCAGTTGAAGAATTTCAGGCTCAGATTAATGCTGCCTCACTAGAAAAAGTCAAGCAGTATAACCAGAAACTAAGGTGGGTAATAAACCAACATTCCTGCCATTAGCTTGTGGAGTTCTGTTTTTCAATTCAGTTTCTGTGACACAGCTTTAACTGAAATGTGTTGTATGGTGGTTGGCTTTTGGTTCATAATTGAATAAGATCCAAAATTCACGATTCTGACTTCTTTGATTTTTGCTCTGTTAAGTTACTTTAATAAAAAATCATTTTCTCCTGAAAGTTTTAGCTGTAATTGCCTCTAGGTTGTTGTACTAATGCATGTAGAAAAGGAAAGGTTTACTTGGTCACAAGTGGAGTATCAGAATTGCTACACATTATGATCTGATTTTATAGACCATATTTACCTAGTTTCTACAGAGTGGGACTTGAAAAATAATGTTCTTTTCCTGCTCTTTCTCCCCACATCCCACCATACTAATGGGAATACAAACATATTGGGATACCTGCATCGGCGTTGGCTATGGATTACAGAGTTGCATACTTGCCAGTATATGTAGAAATTATGCAGCTGTGTATTTTGGTAGATATTTCATTAAGGAGTTGCACAGAAAGACAGAATTTCTATTACACAAAATAATCTATTAGTTATGAAGTAAAGTAAGGAAAATGATAGATCACTCTTGAGTCTCACTGTGTCTGCACAAAACACCTGGGTATTCTTACTTGCCACTTGAGTTGAAGAGTGCAAAGGAATGTGGTAAAACCACATCACTTCTAAAATTCTTGAATTGGGTGGAAATGTCATTTCACCAGGACGATTAGGCAGTTTATAAAAGCAGCAGAGAACAAGAGTTAAAAAAAGCTCAAGGACAATGGAGAAGGGGGAAGAAGATAAATGAGGGTCTCTTTGCAATTCCTTCACCTGTTGGTCCTCTCTCTGGAAGGTTTTCGTAACAGATCTTGCAAAATTACTTATCTTACATGTTATTAAAGCAGCGGGATTTCCAGATTCTGTTTTAATCTAAGTACTGCTGTAGCATTAAAGCCAGTTATATTCAGTGAGTATGGTATATTGGATTTTTTTTGTGTGACATCTCTGTCAGTGCACTTGTGTATCAGTGACAAATCTATTTATTTAGTATGTTTTTCATCTTCTTGTATTTGCACTTCCTATTTGGGAAAAAAAAGTGCCTTCTGAGTATTTGTGACAAGGCTTATGTTATAAATCAGTTTTACAGAGAACTTTGGTCATGCCAGTATTTGGCCTAGATGAAATGGGCTAGTGTTGGAAAGAGATTCCATCAGTTAGACAAGGCAAGACTTTTTGTGTTGGATTTTTTTTCTATGAATAGGGCTAATTTAACCTCCCATGAAAATCCTTAAAATAAATTCTTCCTGTCTCTATGCTCTTGTGTTCCTTGACCTTGCTTACCTCATGAGTTAGGTCCTCCATTCATGCTGTGGCTATAATGAGGTACATTCCTCTTTACAGTGCTGTGACTCACAGCTCTGATGAGTTGCTAAGCTTCAAGGCCTAGTTTTGTAAGAAGTTACCATGAAAAACTTATCATTAACAAAAATTACCATGGGTATCTCTGCCCAGTCAGAAGAACAGGAAAGGAATTGATTTTTTTTCAGCTCTCTAACGTCTGACTAGAACATTCAGTAATTGATTTGTTTGCTTTCTGGTGAACTCTGCCCATTTCTTAAGTGCAGCACAAACAGCTTCAGGAAGTAACTGACAAAATGTGAAGAGGAAAAACAGAAAAGCAGATGCTTCATTCTTGTTCTGCTGTTTGCTAGCCTGTGTAGGTGTTTGGCCAGGAGAATCTAATGAAGTAACTACAGCAGCAAAAGATATTAACATTTGGGTAATTGCTGTAAAGACGAACAAAAAAATGAAATGGAATATTCCCTGGAAACATACTCAAATGCAATAATACTAAAACTCTTCACATGGAAGAAATATTCTGTTCAGTACCTCTTAATCAATAATAAAATAAATCCTTCGAGATGAAACCATTCTTTCTCTATAGAAAAGGAATGTGCTGCTTGCTTGTTAGAGGACCATCTGATGACCATTTTATAATCCCTCCATCTCTACAGCAGCCAAAAGCAAGTGGGAGCAACAGCTATGGAAAAGGCAGTGGGAGAAGAGCATGGGGACTAGTGGAAAAGAAAGCAATATTTGGCAGTGACACTACAGCCAAGGCATCCATTGATGAGAACTCAGGAAATCATTTCAACTTCTCTTATTCTGATGCATTGAGTTAATAATGCTCCAATAATAATGTGAAATAAAAGAGACCCCTTGGTTGTGTATGGTCCCAGTTGCAAACAGAGATTTTGGCAGGAGAGTAAATTAAAAAATGAGTTGTATCTTTTCTCAGCTATCTCTTAATTTCTTGTAGTAACATCTTGTTAAAGTTTTATTACATAGAATATTTTTGGGTGATGGATCTCATACCAATGTGTGCTTTAAAAGGATTAATATACAGATTATTTATTTTAATGAATCAGAAGATGTACTAGGAAATTTTTAGTGGATTTCAGGAAGGATAGCCATTAAGTCAAGAAACTGAACCTTAGATTTTATATCAGAGTTCATTCATAACTCTGGAACTCTGACCAGCTTTCCCACAGTATCAGAACTGATGCAATAAATCCAGGTGCAAAATTGTCCTCCTTGACACTGATCTGAGCATCATAAGAGCTTCTGTCTTTCATGGTTCTTGCTTTGGGGCTTTTGCAAATACTACCTCAGCTGTGAAATAGTCATTCATATGATTATCATTTTTGTGAGAATGCCTGAAAGACAGTTGAAAATTGGTTATAGAATTTCATGCTTATGTGGAATGGAGGAAATGTCCTTCCATCTTCTGTAATGGACTTAACCCTAGCTATTTGAATCTTGTTAGTAATATGAGGGAACTTTTGTTCTAAGATAAGCTCAAGTTGAGGAGTTCTACAATACCTGAGGCAACATCCTCTACACCACCAGTATGTAGGAAGTGCTTTATTGAAATAAAGATGTTATTTAAAGCAAAACAACAAAACAACCAATACCTAGTTTATGAAATTTCAATCTGCTGAGAAATTTTCAGCATCTAACCCACAATTTTTCTTAATCATGCTGGAGTTTTTTTTCAAATTGCACTTATATTTATGGTTCACCAGTTCCATTCCTGTGACACTGATAAGGAAAATAAAGTCATGTTCAAATTCTGTTTGAGAACTGAGCTTGTGCTAATAGTTGCCAGCAATGTAAATTGAACCTTATCGAATTGTTTGCTAATGAGAAACATTCAGTACATCCAAGCGAAAGTAATTAGGTCAGCAGAGATTTTGAAGATCTGTATTACTATGTATTTGATAGCTTTGCAGTTGTCTTCTAAGTTGGCAGTGGACTAAAAAGAACCTGTGTATCTGACCACTATGGAGGTCAATGTTAAGTGAGACTTTTCTGTATTCTTCCTTCTCCCACTTGTCCCCATCTTTTTCCTTTGGTACTCCTTGACTTTCAAACAGGCTTTTTTCATCCTGAATCAATCCTTTTGCTGTTACAGATACCAGACATTATTTTACTTCAACAGTACAGGACACAATGGTGTTCAAATCCATAACTACTACAAATGCTGATAGGAATAATAAAATCTCACAAATGCACTACATTTACTCAGACTGCTTGGTTGATTTAAGTATTGTCTTGCAAGTCTTGAATCATGTACTTGTGAAAAGGTGACGGTAAACTTAAAGCTTACAGTAATGCTTCAAAATTACAATTTTAGAATTATTTGTTTAAAATACATTCTGTCCTTTGAATATGGTCTTCCTAACTGGTAAAGGTCTATTTCCTGCAGTAAGGTTCAGTATGCTAGCTCTTACTGCATTGCATAGACATAAATCTTACAGTCCTTGCTGTGATGGTCAGATTGTTTGTGATGCAAGCCTGTTGGAAGTGGGACAGACCCTGACAGACAGGTTAGCTGCATGACCACAGCTCACCCGATCTTTGGACTGAACAATGACTTCAAAGTAAAACATTTAGTTGGATATGAGAACAGTTTCTATTCTTAGAAAAATAGGGTTTGGGGTTAGCTTCCTGCTAAAAGTAAACCATTTTTTAAAATGGACTTCCAGTGTCAGTATGAAAACTTCTGTAATGTTTGTCCAAGTTATCTTGGGTTTGGACTTGCTGGCCCAGGATGGGAATTTGAGTGTGCAGTAGGAAGCTTGCTCTTTCAGTCTTCCTATCTCTGTATTTGACATTTTATCAGATTAGGTTTTTTTGGGTTGTTTTTTTTTGTTTGTTTGTTTGTTTGTTTTTTGTAGTGTGAATTCTCATTCTGGGTAAAAGCTGTCCCTCCTATGACATTTTGTTAAAATGCAGTTTTCTACAGGTGCTTATGGTTAGCTGCTTAATCAGGAAAGTCCAAGCACATCTGTGCTTCAAGAGGTTTTTTTTCCTGGATACGTCTGTGCACGTAAAGGATGTATCACAAAGGCAGAGAGGATGTTCAGGGCACAGGTCATTCAGCAGGGTGCAGGGCTGTGGCTGCACCAAGCCTGCTTCCAGCTTCTGTGTCTCTGCAGTGTGCTTCACTTTCATTGTTGACTGCAAGAGCAAGCTATGGTGCTCTGTAGGTGCTGAAAACAGCACATCAATATATGTGCTTGGATTCCAAAACTGTCTATGCAGATAAATCTTAGCTAATAAGAAATTAGAGAAATGAACGGCTTTTAGGTAGATGAACATTTTTAATGCTTCATCAAAAATGTATGCTTGCATTTGGATATCTAAACACCTTCAAAATTTGTTTTCTGATGTTATGGTGTCTAGGATTGGGAATGTACAGACAAAATGAGAAAAATAATAGATGAAGGTGAGGTCAGGAGAGTTCTGCTTTTCCATTAATTTTCTCTTATCCTCAGCATGGCACTTTCTTGTGACACCCCTGATTATATGATGACCCAGTTCTTTACTCCAGAGATAGGATCATGCTGTGGGAAAGACAGCTGAGGGTTGCTGTATGTCCCCACCACTGGTGTGGGTGCTAATTACCACTGTGTAGTAATTAACTCGCCTGTGCATCAATAGAGAAAGAAAGTCTGGAAAAAATGTTCCTTCCTTCCTTCCTGCCTACCATTCTGTGTGATTTGGAACTATTCTTTGAAGTCAGCTGTGTCCAGGGTTATTGGCAGCTACTTCTGTAGTCTGTTGTACAGCCATAATAGAAGAAAAATTAAAGCAAGCAGTAAAGGGGGGGAAAAAAGTGGATTTTTTTTGAGTTTTCTTGGGTTTTTGTTGGGTTTTTCTCCCTATGTTTCTGCTTGGATATAATTTTAGGAGGTAAATGCAAGTCTTGTTATGCTAAGGAAGCAATTACAATCAGTGAATCTAATGACAAATGATTTAGCTAACTACTCTCATTACATTGAACATCTGATTACATCGAATGTAATATTTGTCATTTTAAAGAGTTTCATTTACAATGTAACTTCAAACAATTTTTCTGTCTGAAGCCTCCTGTATTTATTTTATGTCATAAATAATCCTCCACAGAGCAATGGCAAATTTAATTGGAATTCTTCATTCAGGGATGTTGCAATTCATGAGGTTTTCATGTTGCTGGATGTTTTTGTTTCTTTTAATTTTCTGAAAAATAGGAAAAGGAAACTTTTTCTGCCCCTAGAATATCTGCAAACATGGAACAAAATCTGTCTGAGGAATGCAACATCTTTTTTATTTATACACACACCTATACATGCCCAACAGCCTCTTAAGCTGCAGGCTTCTTGGCAGGACGATGTTTTCTGTATCCTGTATAATTTAGTCAAGGCAGAAAATAGATGTGATGGCACTCATGGCTTCAGGCTGAACGAAAATTCTCTAATAGTTGCTTTGCTATAAATAAGTTACAATGACATAAAGGATGTATCCACTTAAAGGTAGTTAATTACTACGAAAGAAAGAACTTGTCTCTGAAACAAAATGATGAAGCCTCAAGGCAGTACCTGCATTATCAAAAAGGCTAGATCATATATCAATTCCTGTAGTAAATACATTAAAATCCACCTTAAGGCTTGCCCCACTGTTTCCACTGGAAAGCATTTCCAAAGCAAATGCTCAAGTGGTCAAGAAGCTTATCCTTGTGCTGCTCTTGTCCTGTGATGGGTCTTTTCTTCATGTCTGTTCAGTTCAGTGAGTGACATGTTAATGGACAGCTAACAGTTCCTGTCATTGCCATCAAATTTAGAAGAGTGACGTGAAGAGACTTACGGGTTTCAGAGAGTGATTCTGTGATATTTTCTTTTTGTTACAGTGAGGTATTTCTAAATCACACAGAAAAACTGCTTTCGTGTGTTCAATAGTACCTATTTGATACACAGCCTTGTGTTCAAAACAGCAGCAGTAAAGCTGGACTGCAATACTACATAGACAAATTTATAATGTGTTTTATATTAATAAAAACATTGGAAGGCTAATGACTAAAATTTTTAAGATGTGCTTCCAAATGTCTAGAAATTTGTGACATACCTCTCTCTAAATGCAGAGTCTTTATGAAAGGGAAATTGAAAATTAAACATTCACTCTCAAGGATATAACAAAGAAATAATAGCTAAGTTTGTCTCCTGATGAACTTAATGAGAAGTACTTTAGATAGAACAGAAATTAAGATTCATTGCATTCAAGTGAAGCAAGACCAGAGAAAGAATAGGGAGATCCTGGGAAAAGTAAATTAAATTAGTCTAGTTGGTCTAAAAGATATTACCAGATGGCTTGAATTTAGCTTTGGGATTTTTTTTTTCCTTTTCCCATGCTGTGCTCATTCTGTGAATGCAAATTAATTGTTTCTTTAGACTTTTGACAGAATAGGATCAGTTTTTGTTATCAGTAGTGTTCTGTAATTGAAAATTATGAGTCTTGGTAGATTATATGTACTGACTCTTTGGTCACTGAGGTGGACATCAGGTTCATCCTGCTTTCTTTACCTGCAGCAAGCACAGAGAATGTGTATCTGCAGTGATCAGAGGTGGAGCCTTTTCTTTCACTTCTGGTCACTGATAGGAGGGAATCCAGCCCAAGCCTGCAGCAGTTGAAACCCTAACCACATGATGAATATTTGGCATGTTGTCTCTTTTAACAGTGTATTCCACGTCTGGAATATCAGGAGCTAAAAAGGAGGCATCCATTGTCTGAAAGAAATTTGGAAGAAATTACTTAGCATTATTTGGTTCAGTGTGGATTTGGCTGTTTTGACAGTGATGGGAGAAGCAGGAGGGCAGCTGTAACTGGTCTGTGGTCAAAAGAACTTCCCTTTCACATCACAAATAGGATGGTTTCAAGTGCTCTTGGACCTAGGTAGAGACGCAGGAGGCTAAATTTTGGAAAACAGGTGAAAACTGGGCAGTGTTACATAGAGCAAACTGGACATTTTTCCACTTTTTTTTATCATCCATGACTTTGTCTTCACATTTCTATGCTCATGGTTATGTAATCCCCTGCTTTTGTGTTTACAAAGGTTTAAGAGCAGGGCTGTGAAAGGCCTGCTTTGATAGCAGGACTGTTGCTTTGCAAGCATCCTCCTCTGTTTCTACCTCAAATACTTGTGCTCATTCTAGTGCCAGTTGCTCAACATACCTTACTCATAGGCTGAAGATAGTTTAAATTGGTGGGAGACCTGTAGTTTAGCCAGATGCTTCAGTCTTGCAAGAAAATGAGGAGCATTACGAAGATTCCTCCCCTTAGTTTAAGAGTCCAGTTTCTTGGGAATTTGGTTTTCAAAAGTTGAAAGTTTGTGCTCTGCTCTACTCCCAGTCTAGCCCACTAAAGCAGATAGTTGCCAAGGAAGTCCTTATGTTTCATTTCTTGAAATTTTCTAAATATCCTTTCCCACTTTTAAGTATTTAAATGCATTACTAAACCTGATTAGTTTTTCTCTTTTCTATGTATTTTTCTTGTCTCACCATACAGTCAGGCTTCACCAAAGCCTGTGCTATTTCCCACAGTAGAGGGAAATAATACTTGTCCTGTTTCCAGCCAGGACAGGGTTAATTTTTGCAGTAGACAGGAGGGACATGGCTAGGACCTGGAGACTGTTCTGTACCACCTTACATCGTTGCCGGGGGCAGGGGAAGGGAGTCTCTCCCAAGGAGAAGAGGTTCCTTCTGGTGGAGTAAATGTGGTGCTGGTCCTGAGCCAGAGGGAGCAGTTCGGGTGGCATGGCTGTGGTCAGATTGTGGGCTCCACAGAGAGCATTTTTGTGTGGGAATCACTCTCTCTTTTGTACACTTTTGTCATTTATATTGTAGCTCTTGCTGTTTGTTTTCTTGCCCCACTGCTGTTTCTAGTAAATTATCTCAACCTGTGACCTTTACCTTCTGTGCCTCCAGCTCTCCTCTCCAGCCCGCTGCAGGGGAAGGGGGAGTGAGTAATGGTGCATGGCTTGGAGTGGTTTCAGAGGGAAGACTAAACTGGAGAATACCATTCCTAAACCATGACATCAGTAGAGACTGACAAAAGCTGGTTTGCCACTTTGTGATGGGGTAAGCCAGGAATTACAGAATTATTTAGGTTTGGAAAAGACCTTTGAGTCCAACTGTTAACCCAGCACTGCCAAGTCCACCACTAATCCATNTCCAGCTCTCCTCTCCAGCCCGCTGCAGGGGAAGGGGGAGTGAGTAATGGTGCATGGCTTGGAGTGGTTTCAGAGGGAAGACTAAACTGGAGAATACCATTCCTAAACCATGACATCAGTAGAGACTGACAAAAGCTGGTTTGCCACTTTGTGATGGGCTAAGCCAGGAATTACAGAATTATTTAGGTTTGGAATAGACCTTTAAGATTGAGTCCAACTGTTAACCCAGCACTGCCAAGTCCACCACTAAACCATGTCCTTGAGTGCCATATCTACACATCTTTTGAATACCTCCAGGGATAGTGACTCAACCACGTCCCTGGGCAATCTGTCCCAATGCTTGACAACCCTTTCAGTGAAGAAATTTTTCCTAATAACCAATCTAATTCTCCCCTGGCACAAATTGAGGCCATTTCTTCTTGTTCTATCACTTGTTATGTGGAAGAAGAGGCCAACCCCCACCTCATAACAAGAAGAACAATAAGATCTCCCCTGAGCCTCCTTTTCTTCAGGCTAAACAACCCCAGCTCCCTCAGCTGCTCCTTGTAAGGCTTGTGCTCCAGGCCTTTCTCCATCTTCATTACCCTTCTCTGGACATGGTCCAGCACCTCAAGGTCTTCCTCATAGTAGGGCCCCAAAACTGAACACAGTTTTGTGTTCAAAAGGAGGTGTGGCCTCACCAGTGCTGAGTACAAGGGTCTTAGGACCTCACCAAAGGGTAGGGCTTACTGAGTTGCTTACTCATTAAATATAAGTCACACATGATTAGAGCCACATGGTACTAAAATTTTCTATTCTGCACTTCAGTTTTCACAATAGCTGTTAGAGGTCAAAATATTACTGTATATGCTCTTTGACAATTTAAAATCATGGTACTGTCATGAAGCTTTTCAGTTGTTAAAATTAAACCTTTCTGTAACTACTAAGGATGCTGGTGAAACTGTACATAGGATTGTTTGGCTGACAGATGCTATAGGATTGTATGGCTGACATGATTTAAATTGCTGAGTCTTAGCATGGGTTGAGAAGGAATTATACTTGATAATTTATCATTTATTGAGGTTTGCCATTTAGGTAAAAGAATACATGAAATAATTTGCTATATGGATACACTTACTACAGAAAAAAAAAAGAATTTTTACAACTATATGCATATAAAAGTATTTACAAATGTATATGTATAAATATATATATACCCACATATATGTACAATAAGCATGTTATTCACACTCTCACCTGTGTAGTTAAAAACTAGATGGCAGAGCACAGAATTGTTATTAAAGAAATACAAAAGTATGTGTGCACATAGATGCAAAAATACAGGGATACTGTTTATCTGTCTCATAAATATGTGGTTTTGAGTTTGAGCTGAAGAAAATAATTAGGGACTCCCAACTTCCCTACTCCACACTGTTCTGATGTGTCCTTTCTCAGGTTGCTGACTGTGCTTTTCTACATGGTCTTGAATATCTTGTGACAGGGATAAAAAATCAAGTAGAATTAAGATCCATGCTTCTGTTGAGGACAGTAGGAATTAATTTATATGTTTGCCACAGTGATGTGCAAATAGAATGTTAAATTCTTCTGTGCTATAACACCAAAGCAAAACGTTTCTAGAGCAGAACCATCAACTTGGTGGTATTTAATGCCATAACCTAGTTACCTCCCCCTCTCCAATTATTTCTTTACTATCCTTGTATTTCGAAGAAAAGATTAGCATAGATTAGCCCGTAGATTACCTATGAGTTTACTGGCACAAGAAATTGAGAATTAGACTAAAAACTTGGATTTGCTTGAATTATCTTTCTGTTCGAAGTTACTCAGGAACGCGTCTCTCTGCACGTCTGAAATCTTCTTAGGGTTCTATTTGCAAAATTTCAATTTTCAGGACTTCATACATGTCAGTATCAGTTTTGGAGGGTACCCTCTAAAATGCTTCACTAAGAAAACATCAGTACTTCTGCATTTCCTTTGTACTCAGGGTCTGGGAAGACGTCTTGGGAAAGCCTTTATCTTGTGAGAGATTTTTCTTTTTGAACCCTGAGATGTTTGCTACCTTATCCCAGTGTTAGTTTTCCTTGAGATACTTGTCCCTGTTATTTGACATTGCTGCATAGAGGATATCTTACAAAAGTCGAACACTGCAATAATCCTCAGTAGATTTATTGTGTATTGGATTATCTACCTTTTTTTTTTTTAAAGGAAGGCTTTTCTGCTGGATCTTATAGAAGTTGCAAGGCTTTAAAAGCTAAACTAGCATCACATTTGGAGACAAAGAACTATGATTTCATTCTGGTTCATTTCAAATGGATTAGAAAATATTGTCCAAATTGGGCACTATGCCAAGATTGCCATTAACTTTTCCCATAAAATATGATTAAGGACCTTAACAAGCATTTAGTAATTAAGTGAAGTGCTTTGGAAATTTATATGCTGTCCACAGGTTGTCATGTTCTGTAAAATACTGAAGACAGTTTTTATGAAAAGCAATAAAAATAAAGCACTTGAGAAACATCTGGGAGTGTTATCTGATGGGGAAGGAATAGTTTCACTTGTAACAGTATATTTTGATATTTAAATGAATGTTGTGTATAGTTGATTTTTTGTTTGGATTTTTTAGGTTAGTGAATAATTGCCTGAATTAATGGAGTAATTCCTATAACCATATATCCCATTCTGGTGTTCATGTTGCTTCATTTTATATCCTGAGTTAATTATTTTCCATGTACTCCATTAATTAGTGTACTGTTCCATATTTGGTTTCTGTTTTCATTTAATGCAGATGAATTTCCTGGAATAACAGTCCAAAGAGATGGGATTGCTGAACAGTCTCTGAATGAAGCAGATTTTCCTATTGTATGTCAGGAAAAAGTGGTCTAGGCTTTCAGTCTGATAATGCTCTGTGGAGAGCCGCGTGAGGCTTTGTTTTGTAGCTTTGCTAACAAAGAAAAAAGGTTGGTCTGTTGCTGCTGAGGTAGCTTTTATGTGCTGTGGCCACTCAAAGTGATTTATGAGTAATTTTCTCTACAAACCTCTTTTCCTTTCAATAGTGTCCAGCTTCCTTTGACACAGAGTGCATTGTGGATAACCCAACAGGCTTAATGAAATAACAGAACTAGATTACCTTTGCTGTGCTTTCTCAGGGAATTAATTCAAACCTTAAATTTGGGACAACTTTTTTTTCAGAACTACAAACAACAAACAAATAAAAGGTGGATGGATTTTTTTAATCAACTCAGTTATTCCAGATTATTGAAGAGTAACAGGTATTCAGATCTGCAGTCTGCACCCCTGCCCAGCAAGTGTGCAACAATGTAACTTCTCTCCTAGATGAAATCATAAAATAAGAGGCCGAGCAGTTTTTAACCTTGTGTGCTACATGAATCAGTGCTTTAGTGACTGGGGGATCCAGCTGATCCTCTTGTTAGAGAGTTAGGATGCAAGGAGACAATTTTTTTTCATTGTTTTTTTTTCATGTTATAGAGCAACTGAAATTTGGCTGCCAAACTCCTTAGTTCCAGCCTGGGTTGTGGCTCACTTGTGACCTTCAGTCAGGTTTGTGCCTTGAGCACACACAGTGGAGCTAGATCACAGGGATACCTTGAGGTTGTCACTGCAGAATCTCTCTTTTCTTTCCTATGTGTTCCACAGTTCAGTTGGGTTTCTCTTGTTCAGTCTCATTTAAATGTTGCCCACAGTTTCTGCATTAGTAGCTGTTGCCTGGTTCTCACTGGTAGGTAGGGAGGCCTACCAAATATTTCTATTTTCATCTGCCACAGGAGATTTTAGGAGCTTACAACCAACAGAATGACTTTTGTCATCAGAGAAATATGGAATGGCTTGGGTTAGACAACCTTTAAAGATCATCTGGTCCAACTTCATGGCCGTGGCAGTGACAGACTTATTTAAGTGTTGCTGCAGAGGCAGTAAAACCTGTGATCTTATCACAAGGATATGTATGATATTTATCTGTGAGATGTTTAATGATAGCTCCTCTGTGGTGAGCAGTTAAGTTGCTTATAAGTTGGAAAGTTAAAACAAAAATTCCTCTAGGGTTCCTGAAGACATGTATAATGCATATTTGTCCCCTGTAGGATTTCTGCTTTTTGTTTCTTTTTATATTATGAACATGTATGTTTCCTCTGTCAGTACTGTGTTTCATGTTGGGGATTCTGCTTTTATGTTACTGCACTTATATACAGCAAATATAAAAAAAGGCTTGTAGAATGTGAAGCTCAGGCACTGTTTGTATGTGAGTTTTCCCAAAGTCATTCTTAAAATCTATACAGTTGCCACAGACCTTTCTTTTCATGGGTAACTTCGTTGAAAATCACTTTCAGATCTCGTTTTTTTCCTGATAACTAGATGATATAATTTTGCACTGTACTGTCAAAGGGCAGAGGGACAGTTTTTGTCTCCAGAACAAAACAATGTTCCTTATTACTTTGAGTGATAGTGCCTGTTTATTATTGTATTACTCCTTAACCCTCTCTTACCATAAGGTAAAAAACCCTCCAACCTTAGGATGGTGTCTAAGAATAGTCCCTTGTAGAAATTTTGTTCCGGACTTGAAACAATTAGTTTTTGCCTTACTCTATCTGTTTGTTCTTTCAGGGCATTCTACCTGGACAAGTCAAATTTGCCTCCGAATTCAACATCTAAAGCAGCTTATATAGATAAGGTAAATAAAAATGTTAAGTGCCTAATTAAACTCTGCATGTTACACACTGCGTTACTGAGACTTTCTTTATTCCATCAAAAATTGAACTGTTTAAAGCTGGGGGGAGAGGGGCAGGGAAAGAAGGAGCTCTCTTGCAGCTTTTTGTCCCACCTGTGTTTTTTGGGGTAGGTGGTGCCATGTGGTTCTGTATTAAAAGATGTGGCAGGAGGATATCTGTGTTTGGGAAGAGGAATCATTATTTTCCTTTTTCACTGTGCTTTCAGAGCAGTGAAACTGCTCTAGGAGCATGTGGAGTAGGATGGGGGAGGACAGGTGCAGGCAGAGGTTCTTTGTTCTGAAAGCTGGAAGTGCTTTTCCAAATTAAATACTCCTTCAGCATCCTGCTCAGAATACTTTCTTCTGAATCTTCTCATTTAGGCTTTCTTCAAATGCTTTAATTTGTCTTTAAACTTCTGTGGCTGAGAGATCCCATGGGCTATAAAAATTAATTTAATACTTTCTTCTCTCACTGGAGAATTAGTTCCCGTATTGCACCCCGGTAGGGGGAATAAAGAAATTCCTGGGGTCTTGCCTACAAATGTGATTGAGCTACTATGGCTTGAGAAATAACAGTGCTCATCAGCTGAGCCCTATGACAGACTAAAATTTTATGTCAGTATCATCCAGCACTGGTGTTAACACACTGGTGGTTCCTGTTTCTTGGGTCCATGCAGGACTGCACACAAGGGAAGCAGGACATTTGCCACTCCTTCCCTGGAGAGTCAGCAACTTGCCTAGCAGTCACAGGTGCAGCAGGGGATGATCACCTGTGAGGGAAGTGCTCGTTACCCCTAAACCTGTTCCCTATCTATTTCACCAAAAAGTTCAAGGGCAAGAGAAAAGCATCTCATAATCCACATCTGACCAAGGGATGCTAGGTTAAGCTAATGCATTTATTTTGCAACTGGAGCAAGCCAAGAGTGAGTGCATGATCCAGTTTTGGCTGCGCCTTTCACTTTATTGTCCATAGCTCTGCATTAGTAGATGACACCAGCTAAAATCAGTTTAGACAGATGCAAGTTAAACCAGTTGGACCTAAACCAAGTTAAATCTGTTTGTGCTTAGGTTTAAATATGCTATTTGTTACAGCTGATTTTCTTGATATCTATGCTTTTCAATGAAGTAACTATCATAGGACCAAGTGAGGCTGCCATTTCTCTAACTAGTTAATACTGTCTTTAGAGAATTAACCTGTCTTTCAAAAGATTAATTCTTTGAGTAGCATGGGGTTTTGTTGGAATCTTTAAGTGTTTCTAGAATAAAGTGGGAATTTGGAATTAGGTGGTCTGAAAATTTGTATTGTGAACATCTCATTTACACAAAGCACCATGAGATACTGGTTTTCATTGCTAGACCACTTTTGAAGGCTCCTCTTCTGACACAAGCTTTGCACTTGAAAGTTGCCTTCTTTACTTCATTCATTCTTAGTACAGTAATGCTGGGATTATTTTAAGTCTTGCTACAAAGTTAACCATTCTTGCTTTCTGGTGTGTTTTTGTCACATCTGTTAATTTTTTTTGGATGTTGTTAGTCAGGATTAGGATCTAGACATTTGATAAATAAAGGACAATGTTATCATAAATTTCTCAACAAGTCTTGGTATCTTCCTCTATATGTGTACGGTTGTAGGTTGCCTCTTTATGGCTTCCCTTCTTTTCCCAGTCCACTAATGGATACAGCATTCATGGGTCAATCAAGTCTATTAAAGTGAAAAACACTTCCGTAGGCAGGACTGGGAATGAAACAGTCATGGGAAGAACTGAAAAGCTTTAGAAACTCGCGTATCGGAAGACTCTGTGTTTTGTATTTATGTCACAGAATTTGGCTTTGTCAGCCAGACATGGTGTTCTACCTGCATCTCTGATGACCTACTCTGTTAGACTATTTCATGTGCTCTCAGGAGCAAATATTCAAATGTCTCTCTTCCTCTCTTGCAGCTGATGAGGCCTCTCAATTGCTTGGATGAGCTTTACCGGCTCGTAGGGTCCTTTATCCGATCCAAGCGCACGGCTGCCTGCGCGTACACCGCGTGCAGCGCTTCCGGAGTCGGATTGCTCTCCGTGTCGTCTGAGCTCTGCAGCAGGCTTGGAGCTTGCCACATCATTATGTGCAACAGCGGAGTGCACCGGTACGACAGGTTTTTTTCCCCTCCTTTTGTTGCCGTCAGTCACTCCGTCGTTGCAGGCTGGCGACTGCTCTTTTTAGAGATGGATCTTACACACAGAATCTAATATCTTACATGAAATACCGAGTGCACTTGAAAGATTTGTGGTGAAATTCTAGAATTGTGTTTGCAGTGATTGACAGAAATTAACAGTACAGTTTTTTTGGTTTGTGCAGGTGTAATGAGATTGTTCCTCATTCAAGTCAGTAAAAGGCAGAAATCTTAATTGCTAAAGTGGAAAGAGGAATGTTATCTAGATGAATAATATATATGATATTGAACAGGCCAGGCAGGAAATTCTGAAATTTGTATTTACTTTGTATGGTATGGAGAATAATAGTAGAGCTTGATTCAAGGAAAAAAGATTAAACATAAGACATATGCATTTTTGCAGGTGCACCTTATGGTAACAAGAACCTGAAGGACAGTTGATGTGTTTAATACAATACCAAAAAATAAGTTGACCTATGGTCAACTGAACTTTGTCATCAACACTAAGAGATTTTAATAGACAAGTATATATATGACAAGGTATCATCATAGAGGTCTCTAGTACTTAATCATATTTGTCACAGGCAGCAATAACTGCCTGTTATTTATATATATTTATGCTCCAGCTGAGCAGATTACCATTTTTTGGGACAGTGTACCAAAAAAGCTAAGAATGAAATTGGAGAGGGGAAAAAACCCCAACAAACAAAATAATTAACATAACAAATAATCTGATACTAAAAATATGCTATTTTCATAAGAATTCCAAACTATAGATCTGGCGTAGCAGCATGTTAAAAATACTTCTTAGTTTCTGATCTATGTAAGTCCTTATTTTAGCTGATTTGGTTACCAATACCTTGTGTTAGAATGAACATTACTTTCTCTTTATTTTAAGTAATATCCTGTCTTCCAAAGAGTTTTGAGGAGGGGAGAAGAAAAAAGAAGAAAATTGCAACATAAGCTGCAATGCAGATTATCAGGCATGAAGAAAAGGAAAAACTCTAGATACAGCCAAAAAATTTAAGTTTTTGACAGTTAAAGACAGTGTTTGCCATTTGAGAGTTAGCAACAGAGTATTTGTATTACTCTCTGTCAATGATACAAGTGTACATAACATATTAAATACTGTACTAAATTTTAGGGAATAGGAGGAAGAGGTTTTGTTATGTAACATTAATCACTATATCAGATGAAGATGCAAATACTGTGGAGCATGGGCTGCCATGACACTGTTGTTTCAGAAGACCATGAGGCTATACAGCTTTTCTCTTTGTCTTGCTTTCAGTTTCATGTCCTACGTGATCAGAAAAGCCTTCAGGCGTAATTCTGATGGGCTTTTTTAAGCTGAAGAAGACTGCCTCTGGGTTTGATCACCATTTCATGTATTTGTCAGTACATTTGTGCCAAAAATTCTGATAGTTTAAGACTAAAGTCGGAACTGCCCAAATAAACTATTACCCTGTAGTGTGCGGGTCACAAGTTATTCAGAATATTTTGGTGACTGAATAAGATGTGGTTTGCTTAAATCTGAACATGAGCTGTTCTAAGATGAAAATTATTAGTCATCAAATTTCTGCTCAAAACAAGGGCTAATTCAAAGGTAAAAACTCCTAAAATGTCTATATAAGTGTATTTAAAAACCACAAAAAATTAGAAAACCAACATAATGGTTTTAAAGACTATATAATAAGCATGGGAATGGGATTTAAAAGTATTATGTGTGGGTTTCTGTCTAGATGTTAAATGTCTAGATGTTTATATCCATTTATATAAAGTAAAGGTGCAAGACGCTTTTCTCTAAAGCATGACTAGTTCTACTTTACAGTGAGTCCATTTGAGTTCTGGTAAAAAATAGTGCTACTTCATTTGTGCATTAATACTGCCTTTGTGGCTACCATCTGTTCAGAGAAAGAAACATCAGCTCTTGGCATTATCAGAGATATTTCAAGATAGGCCCTCCAGTAAAAACAAAGGGGCTAGTTGAGAATTTGTATAGGTACTCAGGGGTTTGTACCCAGAAGTTCAGAAGAAAAGTCATGTATTTAGAGACAAGAAGGGATTAATTCACTCTTCTAAAGGAAATAAGTCCCTTTAAGTAGTTAAAGCTAAGAAAGTTTTTTAGTAACAATTTCCTGAAATTACTGCTGCGAACTGGATGGATGAAGAAGTTTTTCCTTAGCATTTGGAGTCATATAAAGTCACTTCATGTACTGTTTTCTCTTTCTGGTCTCCCTAGGCCACATCCTACAGTGCAGTACTAAGTGGCCTTTGGTTTTTGATGTTCTGAAATTGCCTTTGCCCAGATAGAAAGCTTGTTTTGTTTCCAGCTAGTAGGTTTGCTCAGTGAATTTTGTGCCCAGCATTTCTAGTGCTAAATTCTGCAGCGTTTTTGTGGACCTACTCCCCTTGTTGCTCTCCGTGTGAAACAATCTTGCAGCAACAAGAAATCCTGTGAGGAGGACAGAAGAGGAAAGAGTAAGATGCTGGATGTGATCAAGTCCCATAGACATAGAGGATTTTGCTTTATGCCTGCAATCTCGAAGGCTAAATTCTTCTATTTGTTGGAGTAGTATTTAATCAGGGCAGATAATGTTGCAAAATAGTTCTCCTTAGCTTGTTAGCTGGTTCTTTAGAGTTCAAGCTACCGATTTTCCATTAGAGAGGATATTCATCTCTGGTTGTATTCAGCAGTGTATCTGGCTTTCTGTGTTCTTAAAAAACAAAATACTGTCAAGTCCCTGATTGTGATCAGATGCAGAACTTCACATTTTGTAGGCTCAGATCAATGACTCATGATTTTCTCTTTAACACTAGGCCACAGATATTAAATGAGTCGAAAACTGGTATTATCTACAAATGCTACTAGATAAACAGATAGGGGAAAGATGTGAGATTTTCTTGCAGATTAAATTTTGGAAATCTACTCATTTGTCAGTCTTGCCAGCTTAAAAATGAAACTCAACTTGGAGCAAGGTTGCCCCATACTTTCTTTTTAAAAGCCCTCATTTTAACTCAGTTTCTGTGATTGGTCTTTAAGGGAGTGAATGTCTGAGAGTCTCTGGAAGAGTACAGGGTGCTCTACTCATCAACATCTTTCTTTTGTTCATGGGGAGTGGGAGCTGAGCGTGACATTAATCTGTCAAAGTTTAAATACATTTAATAGAATTTTATATATATATACACACCTTCCCTCACTCAATTTGTTAATCTCTTACTGAACTGACTGGAGAGCCCTTTCTGTATTCCCTCAGTTTAGGTGTCATGGATTGACAAGGGGGCAGGGGGAGGTTCTGCCACTGCTCCTACTAACCAGAAGCAAGTCCTAGATAGCTTGTGAGGGAGGTGCTGGGTGACAGTCCAATGCAGAAGAGGCCAAGAACTATGAAACAGCAGCTTTGTCTGCTTTGACAGTGATTGCTGATCTCTGGATCAGTGGTGTCTTGGTTTCTGACTTCTCTGTGATCCATATTAAATTGCTTTTTACGCTGCACCAGGCTAAAACAGCTTGACAGAGTTCATGCTTTCATCCCTATATCCAAGATAATGCAGGGGATTTTGAATTGCTGGTGATTGCTTTTCTTTGATTTTTATTATGACAATATGTTTACCAATTTACATTAAAGCCTGCAATCCTATATCTATTTCAGACAGCAGTTCTTTTCAAATACATTTTGAGCACCAGATAACCGAGGATGGGGGAAAATAAGTCCCTTTAACCTTCACTGTCCTGAGTGATGTGTGAGTGCTACAAACCTCCCCTTGGATTATCATAAGCGAACATGTCTTGTTGATCAACAGGAGGAACAGAGCTCTAAATTAGTTCAAGAAATCAATAGTTTGCATTTTTATTTTACCTTTTTTTATCTTTCACAGTTGTATTTCTGCCTGCCAGCCAGCTGTCACCCTGTAAACAATGTTCTGCTTTCTTTGCTTGTGTTCATTCTGTTTGAAGTTGCTATCAGTCTGTACAAATGCAGGTGATGAAAGGCACTTTTAAATTTTATTGAATCATGATTCTAGCTCCTGCTTGAGGGAGAAGAGCAAGACTGCACTGCACAGACATGTCCTAGCCTCTTTCTGTGCCAAAATGAAATTAGGTGCAGCAGCTGCAGAAGTCTGTTCAGGGACCATAGGCCTTACAGGCTCAAAGGAATCATTTAAAGCATCCAAATGAAACAAATCCCAAGTTTATTTAAATTTTTGCATTTCCTGGAGGATCAAGGGAAAAATCTTCCATAATCTCGATGAAACCCAGAAAAATCACAGTCTTATTTTCTTTTCTGAATTTTAATTTCCCCTGCAGAAATTCTCTCCTTAGTGTTACCATCCTTCAAGCAGTGGGGTTCTGGCTGGCAGACACTTGGCTGAAGGATGAGGCAGGTTTTGCCAAGTGTTGATTATGCTGTCTCCTGTAGCTGGCAGTGGTCCTGCAATCCAGCTAAACCTGCTTCATCTTCCACATTGCAAAGCAGGGTAGCACCATAAGCTGTCCATCACAGCCAGCTGCCTTTCTGTGAATCAAATGAAGCAAGGTGAAAAATAGGTACTCCGAATTTGTATTTTTGACATTCTATCATAAGAACTCTTCCTTTTAGATTCAGAAATTTTCCTGTAAGAATTTAGTTCTGAACTCAGTGAGTGCATGCGACAAAGAAAATACTTGGAGTTAAAGCTGTATTTAGGCTATCAACTCCACAGTAAGAAAGCTTTCAGGGATCGATGGGACTGCTTTCAGGAGACAGGTTAGCACAGACTGAAAAACTAATCCATACCCTTCTCCAGCCATCTGGTCTCAACTGGGCTTGTAGTCCTCCTACTTTCCCATTTAGCCAAGATTCTCTTCTGTTTTTTAAATGGTAGTTCTGTTATGTCTGTCGACAATTAGTGTATTTTTATGATACCATACGCACTGAGGCATAAACAAACTTCTCTTTGTGTAAAATAATTTAGGATAATAGACTATTACATTCTGAGCTGGTTACTACCTAAAACCAGCTAAATAATTTTGAAATATGTGAGAATTTGTCTTAAAATAAGCAAGATATTTAGCACAAATAATGCTATACTGTTCCTACAGTAGTAATTGTGTTATTTTGCTCTATATTTGTCTTTCGTAGGCGATCTGGTACATTTTTGCTTTTTCACTTCTAGTATATCTAATACATATACTGGATGGAGTATAGTCTTACTGTTCTCTTGCATGTTTTAAATTTTGAGACACTATTTTGTTTAAAACACAATCTGAAAATGCAGAGAAGTGCATTAAATGCAGTGAGACAGTAAAGAGGGATCTAAGTTGTTACTAGTATGGATTTCAAGGTGTGCTTTTTTCCTATTTGGTCTTCTTTTAACATTATGGATGTTTAGTAGCATGGTGACACCCAGTGCTGTTACTGTGCTCTGTAGAATCATCCTTTCATGCTTCAGTTCCTGCACAATTGCCTCATCTGTAGTCCAGGTCTTTGAAACCGGTGTTTTTCATGCAAAATCTTCTACTTTACAATAAAAATAAAGTAGGACCTCTCGAAGAATCTGAAATTAAAAACTTAACCAGACTGGCTTTAATTTTTGGCATAAAGAGAGGTAAGTGACTAGCTTGAATTATTACAAGACAAGAAGTAAATTGCAATTTTTTACCAGATTTACTTGCCTGCTTACAGAGGAAGAAGCCTTTAATGGAAAGACTTTCTGCACAGAATGAGAGATAATGGCCAAAGCTGGGGTTTCAGATGCCTTTAGATTGTGTTTGTTTGTTTTTGCAAGTATGATGGAAAATGAGGCATGTAATACTTCAAATTTTTGGAAATGCTGTTCTCTCATCAAGCAAAGAATATTTAATAGTGAAATTGCTTCCTTGCAACATTTCCAGCTGACTAGAGGTGCTAAGATCTTACAGGAAAAATGATTGTGAAAAGATGCTCCCTGCAGTTTTTTAACACTGACAGATGATGTGCGGTGAAAAGAAGTGCCTTTTTTTTTCTTCCTAATTTTTCTTTGAAAATGTCTCTGTTATAAAGAGGTAGAATAGTTACATTTATTTCTGGAAATAAATTGGATGACAATAATATTTCAATCTACCGAAAAAAAATTAACATTACCTCTTTGTGTTTCATTATTAAAAATTACTAATATTGAACCAAATACCCCTGATAAAATTGTTTGTAACCTACAAAAAAAATCATTAACCAAGGGTAGGTCTGATACATGACTAATAGATATTTACCTCCCAAGACTGATTCTCTGGCTTGATAAGTTCTTACTTCAGTAAGTCAGAAGTCTGTTGGTAGTTTGTGTCTGAAAATACCTGGTAGAGCTGTGTTTGATTATCCTGTTATAGGATGGTGGAGGTATGCCTGATAAGGAAGTTGGGATGCCTTTATTCTGAGGTTTGCACAACTATGTAACCACAGTGGTGCCTTTTGTGAATGAAACCCCTGCATGCTGATGCTTAATAGATATAAGGCAGAAAATCCCTTTAAACACAGGTTGCACATGCCCATTCTATGTGGTGATGGTGTATGTTCCACAGATAGTTACTTTTTGAAGTGTTGTTTTTGATTCAGAGTGGAATTAATACACTTCATGTGCATAGTAATGGCTTTCTATATGTTGGACTGGCCTTCAGTGGACAGGTTCCATCCAACACTGATTTTAGAGTAGCGGCCTTTCCACACTTCACAAAGTGAAGCTCACAAAGATTCATAAAGGGACTAAAACTAAGTCCTGAACTCCAGCAGAGTTTACTGTGATTGTGAAATACAGTATTGTAGTTCAGTTGTATGAACTTCATGCTCATTTTCTCTCTAATACTTAATGGCTGGCCAAGTTTACATCTGTTGGAAAGCAACGCTCTTCTGCAAAGTTTCAGTATATGGGCACAGAGAATGCAGGCTTCAGTTTTACTCGTGTGGAGACATATTCCCACAATGAGAACATCTTAGAGCTTGAGAGAGAATCTTGAATTAGGCCTGCCTATACTTTGTACACCCATTTTTTATAGTCCTGAACAACATTTGTCTTCCTTTTTAATTTTATTGTGTCTATTTTCTTCTTCAGGTTGTTCATCAGAGTCAATGCATATTACCCAGCCATCACTATTAATTACAGAGAAATGCCCCAAAAAATGTTTACCCCAAAGTGATTTACTTTAACACTAAGTTTTTAATTGCTGCATGCACTGACTTAAATAATATTTCTTCTATACATATTAATTTAAATGACGGCAGAAAAAAAAAGAGTACTTGTAGTGTAGTTGGTCTAAAACGTGGTCAAATGTAGGAGTGATTTACTTATGATGTACAGGAAGAAAAGTAATTAAAATAATAATAATGGCATTAAATTACATGTTGAGTACAAGCTTTAGATTTTAATTATACTAAGCATACAGGCACCATTTTCATATTTTTTTTCTTATTCACATAGAACATAATTAAGTTTGACATCTCTGACTGTGGTAACTACTAAACCAATTTGTTTCACCTCATCTTTTCTACTCAGGGCATTTTTTTAAAGGATTTTTTGGTGTATTTTTGGATGTAGAATGGCTGAAAACCTAATTGAAACCTGCAAATTGGATGATTTAGATCCTTTTTACTTTGGTAACCTAGATATACACTTCGTCGCATGGCACTTCTGTAGGTAGTGAACACAAACTCAAATTATTTTTCCTTTCAAGTGACATTAGACAAGCTGTTGTGAAATAATCAATTTCTCAGAAAATTTCAGTCTGTATTTATATTATACAACTCCATTTTTCAGGATAGACGTGCATCTGTCCAGCCGATTTGCAGCCCTTTAGTGAAAATCACATCCAGTCAGAAACAAATGGACTATTGGTGATAGAAAATCATTTAATCTTACTTTTTCAGGCATGTTCAGAATGGTTTGATCCAGAAGTTGTTTGAAAGTTTGTATTTAATCTTCACATCAATACTGTCATGACTGATGGGAGACTGGGGATAGCAGGCAGGAGCTGGGAGCAGCTGCAGCCCCTTCTGTTTCTTGGAAACCAAATGGATGAAATGAGGAATTCTCAACTCTGTTGTCCTGGGAAATCCAAATGTCTCTGCCTTGCTGTTGTAATCTGTCAAGGCAGAGAATTTGTCATTTTAACTGACATAAATTCTGAGATGATAAATTTGAGTCTTTTGTTTTCCTCACATAAAAAAAAAAGGGTGAGAGGAAAAGAGAGTGAGTCAGAACAGATTTTGATCTGTTTACACTGTAAAATCTATGGATTTGGGCTTTATGCTTCCCATAACAGATTGTTATGAGGGCTTTTCCCCAAATATTTTTCTTGTTTGGCTTGTCTGGGCTGATTGCATCCAAATGACCAGATACTTTCAGAGGTCAGAACTGCTTCCAGATTGCTTTGTAAACTTTAATACCATCTGTTTATCAGCTCTCAAAATGCAGGAGAAAAGTGGATTATTACTTACTGCACATATTTGCTGACAATGCTTGATATTGAACTTTGCTCAGGCCACAAGAAGAATCTTAGCTAGAGAATAACCAGATTTCATATTGTTTAATTAAGTTTTAGAAGTTACCTTGGTTTAAATTTGCATGTGCTTAATCTCTCCATGCTTGGCAGCCCTATTGCTGAGGTACTTTCAGTAACTTTTTCATGTTACCATCTGATGTTTTGTGTGTGCATTTTTTCTTTCACAGCAGGTGTCTAGGGCAGTTTGATTTGTGAACAGGGATATGTACTAATTAAAAAAAACTATTTGAAGAGCTGGGAGAAAGCACCAATATGTGGATAAATGAGTCACTTCAGCATAGCCTTCTCATGGAAGGTTAATATGATGACTTCTGTTAGAAGATGCCATCTCAATGATCTCGTGTTAAACTGAAATGACACTATTTGAGTGTTTTTGGTTTTTTTTATTTAGAAAGTGGTAACCTTATTTCATAATCACAGGACAAAAGCCATAATCTATAGTTTATATTTACTCTGCCATTCATCAGACCTTTTATGTGCCATAGGAAGAACACAAAATCTGGTGATATTAAATTGCAACTCTAATAAAACAGTATATTCAAATGCCATCATGACTCTGATGCTGTTTTAACAATTTTTAACATCTGTTAATGAATAAGAAAGCTTTTTAAAAGAGAAAATGGATGTATCTAACCAGCATTACTCTAGGATTTCACCTCAAATGTAAAATGTTCTATTAAAGAGGTGTGATAATAATTAACATCATCACTGCTGTCATCGTTTCTTTGCTACTAATTTCATAGCGTATGTTAAAAATACTACCCTTAGAATTGCTATTTGTACTTGCCATGAAGAGACATCTGCAATTCTAGCATAGGTGTTTCAGAATTGTAGTGTAGTTGTTGCCTGCCTCCATAGCAGCCTCTAAAAGAAATCTTTATTATGCTGTTTTGCTCTGTCTCTGCTTTCCCACTCTGGTTATGTCTTTATCTGCACACTTGGCAGCCTTATTTCTGAATCATGGTTGGCATTGTTAAAATCTAGAGGCCTCATAATGTCCATGATCATCAGCCATTTCCTCAGGTTTGGATAGGGAGCAGCTTGGCAGTCTTTTTAAATCACAAAATTGCACTTAATTCTTCAAGATGACCTTCATTTAGAAGGGTCTTTTGTGTTTTGATTCATGAATGCAGACTATAATTTTTTGGTTCTTTTAGTGTTATGGGTTCCAGGAAGATGGGTTTTCTGGGAAACTTGGAACTGCTTGCTTGAGAGCTGTACTTTGAGCCCATTAATACATATTATACCTATTGAGAAAACTTTTTTCCCTTTTTGTTTGGTTTAGATTATACCTGTCATATATACATTTCAGATACTTTTGCTTTTTTCCACTGTCAGCCTCCTTTGCAGTCTGGTCTTGAAGGTTGGATGTTTAAATTTTGGTGGTGGCAAATATTATGAGCATGTATTTTGTGCAATATTTCACTTTTCAAAGACAAGATGAAAACAGTGTTTAGAATTTCTAATCCAACATTTAGCTATCTTACACCTTAATCAAACACAACAGAAAAGATCAATACAATTTTGCCTCAGGTTAATTCTGAGGTCAATGTATACAAGAAACTGGGGAATGAAAATTATCTCATTACCAAGGAAAATCACTTAGCTTATAAATTTTTTATGAAAGGCCATTAATAAAGCTACAGATCAAATTTACTATCTTCTACGCTCACTTCTGTGAAACTTCTTGCAGTCCAGAAATTAACTTAAGCAGATTCTAAAATGTGTCAGGGTTTTGGGTTTTTTTTCAGTAAGAAAATAAGTACAGACACATTTTTCCTCCTACAGGTCTTCTGCTCAGCAAGATAAGTGTTTGATTGAAACATATTGTCCCTTCTGTGTGCATATTATAAACTATGCAGAACACTTTGGTCAGGATTTTGCCAAAAGGGTGATCAAGATTATTAATAATGTGTCTTAGTTTTATTTGAACTTGGAAATTACAGCTTTTGTCAGGTTCTGCTGAGGTAGAATCATTTTCTGTACAACCCATTTTTTCTGGTTCAAGAGATGTGATTATTGCAGTACTTTGATTTTGAAGAGAAAAATCATTGAGCAACTTACTGGTGCAGAATAGAGCCACTCTCACCTCTTGGGTGATAGCAGCCCTCAAATACGTTCTTTCTAAAAAGCATCTCTTTCTACCCAGGTGTTTTGTCTTTATCCATGAGTTTTCTATGGCTGCGGTCTTGGTTGCATGAGAAACCAACCATTTTTTGTTGTCCTCATGATGACAATTAAAGTCAAATGGCATGTCAAAATTGCTTTCTCTACTACTTCTTGCCTGGTGTGCCGGCAGGTTGTCTGTCCTGCAGCACCATCTTTAGCTCTGAAGCTTTTCTGGTTGCTCTGATACAACAGTGATAGCCTTTCTGTTAGATGAGGTATCACAATCAGTTTTTGTCCTCAAGTGGTTTTTTGATAAAGATTGGCAAAGTGGCACAGGACAGTTGATTTGAAGGAATGCAGTTTTCATCTATTTTCTTTTTTGAAAAGGGTAAATGTCTCTTAATTTTGCACTGCACTGATGTGCTAAGAGAATAACCAAGCTAAATGAATTGTAAGAGATTGGGATCCTGGTACAAAGCCTTGGTCTGCTTTAAGTGGAGTGGAGGGTAAGATATAACATGCAGAAACCACCTGAAAAGGGATTTATGCAATTGCAAAAAAACCCTTTTTCTTGGGTTGTTATTCTTCTAGTTGTGCACTTGCCAAGCCATAGTTTTTAGTGTGGGTTTTTGTGCATTGTTTTTGGGTTTTTTGGGGAGTTGGGTTTGTTTGTTTGGGTTTTTTTTTACCTTAAGAACATAACAAAACAAATGCATTTGACTGTAAGTCAGCAGGAACACCTGTTGCACTCAAAATCTTAGAAACATTATACTGTTCAGGCTAATGCCTGCATGGCTGAGGGAGGCATAGGGGGCATGTTTACTACGTAATCTTTTTATTTGTAGTTTTTTTTTAAAGACGATCGATTTAAAAGCGGTTATTTTAAGGGGGCATCAGCGAGCTGACCTCTCTCCCCCGTTGCAGCTGCACTCTGAGCGTCACCCTGGAGCAGGCGATCACGCTGGCCCGGAGCCACGGGCTGCCCCCTCGCTACATCATGCAAGCGACGGACGTCATGCGCAAACAGGTGAGGCGCTCCACTCGACCAAGCATGTTTTAGCCTCCATCCTAATGCTGTGCAGTGTCTGTTTGAGTCCTCTTAGTTTGGGTTCTTTGTTGTTTGTGTTTCTTTTGTTTTGGTTTTTTTTTTTACGTTTTTTTCCCTTATTGATGAAGGTGTTTTATTTATTTTTTCATATAGAAACAGGCCATTTTTAACCAGTTGTTTGCTTTCTTTCATGATTTTGCTAAATGATTTTTGTTTAGTAACTGCCTTGGTATCACCTTACATCAGAGTAGTCTGTTGGGTAAGACAACTTCTATTTTAATATATATGATTGATAAAAACAACTTAACACTATTAACTATGGCCAGTAAAAAGTGACTCGTGCTGAGTTAAGGGGAAGTGTAGAAGGGAAGGAGAGAAATAAATACCATTGTTTTTAACTTTCCAGGCAAGACTCCTGAGGACAATGTCCTTATTACAAAACAGTGTTTTTCACTCTTTGGTCATAATAGGATATTAGGATTTAGAGGCTGTTGTGGATAGATAACCACCTCAACATGAACTCTTGGTGCTAAGGTATGCCAAAAATATTAGATTAAAAAGTAATATGAACTGAAAATTGGGGATACACTACTGTATTGGAACAACATTTTCTAGAATATCTTGTTATCAGAAAATACTTTCAGAAGGATGTATCTTGGAAGGAATTCAAAGGAGGAACATGAACGGTCCACAGGTTGTTAGATAAAGCTTATAAACTGAAGATTAAAGAGCTCAACCTGTTCAGTTGATGAAAGAGGGATTGAAGGGGGACTTAATCACTCTGCATGCATATGGAACATATATCCCAGCCTGTGGTAGCTTTCAACCTTACAACAAAATCATAAGCAAGATACGGGATTCACTCATACTTGAAGTGAAAAAAATCATAATTACATATTGTAACAATTAATCACAGATAAGACAAGGTTCATAATTTCTGGGTTCTAGATGACATCTAATTTATTATGTTCCTTAATTTTGCTAAGTATTTTGGGAAACAATCACAGTTATGAAAATGATTAAAAAGCTGTACTTTACTTCTATAGAACTTGCTATAGAGAAAAATATGTGTATGCTAGGTGTGACCTTTAGTCTGTTAAAGCAATTTTGTGGGTAGTTTCACACCATAGATTTGCATCAGTTGTATGTAAGTGTTGTTGCTGAGCATGGGTACATCAGAGTATTTAGTCTCATTCCTTTTGGTATTGGGCTTTCACTTATTTTGGTACATGAATTAAGTTTCTGTGGTGAATAACCTTGAGGTTCTTGAATCAAGTCATGTACATCTGCTCAGGAATTACAGCTTTAACTTGACTTGAAAAGAAGGCTACTGCTTTATATGGATAAACTTGCATGTATAGGTTGATATGTCTGCTCCTGAAGATTTAGACAAAAGGCAGATCTGCATATTTTGCAATCAGAAGATATGGTTGTAGGGGTTTGCATAAATCTAATTGTAGGATGTATTCTGTCAAATAGTACATTTTCAAAATCCAGATCTAGGCCATTTTAAAAATGCTGATTCATTTTTGTATCTTCTGCAGTTTATTTAATGAAACTGAAAGACAAAATGAAAGAAACTGACATGATTTTGAGCAGCTGTAGCTGTACTTGCTCAAATACAGATGTGAAAAAAGGCCTTTTGATGAGGCTACATTCTTTGAAGTAAAACAGCAGGTGATCAATAGCTGTTAAAGATAGCAATATCTCAATACCACACACAGATACTGTGAAAATGTATGCTAGTATATCTAGACTTTTTTCGCACATTCTTTCTCTTGCAGAAAACCACAATGGCATTTAATAGAGTAATAATAATTTGTTTTAATTTTCAATCGGTCTTGAAGTTCTGTAGTAGAAATATAACCTTCCATTAAATTCTAAATGTTTTGGAGTAATTTCAACAACGCGCTATGGTATTTTCTAGAAACCTGTTTGGATTTAATGTTTAAATTATCTGTAGGATTTAACTGTCAGGATCATAATGCAGGCCATAAAACTTGGAAGACAAAGGAATAAAAAGGCTTCTGGGGGCTTAATGCAGAGCATTTAGTTAAGGGCAATACATGTGCCTTTTCCACATAAAACAAACAAAAAACCCCTGTTATCCCATTTACACACTAAACCTTTTGTGGAATAAAGATATTAGCCACAGGGAGGTGCAAGTCAAAGGACAGCTATTCCATCTGTTACTCAGCAGCATTAACTCCTATCAGTATCAGCTTTCCACAAGAGGAAATTATCTCTACTCGAAGCTGATGTGTTTTCCAACTTGGTGCAGCAGTACTGAATAACTGGAGACACCTGATTGAATGGATAACCTCAGGAATGATTTTATTTTTTAATTGAATGATGTCAAGATCATGTTGAACAAGACTAATAATAGCTCCAACTGTAATGTTGGAACAATGTTCAAAGTAATTGTCTTGTCAGTTATAATAAGATAACAAGCACCTGGTCTGTGAGAACTAAAGGAAAGAGACCAACTTGTGAGATTGGGTATGAACTTGGGTCTGTGGGATGGCTTTAGTTAAGCGGTTTTGATTTATTCATAAAATAGAGAAAAAATTGTCAAAACATCCCAACTACCTTTTGGTAAGTATTTTACTTATGTATATACTCATGTAAACATCTGCACACACAAAATACTACGTAAAGCATCCTGACAGCAGTGTGACTTCAGGATGCAGCAGAGTGGAGAGGACAGAGGCCTAGGAAAGGAACTGCAGGAGGGCAGAGAGCTCTGAGGAAAAAAGGTAACTAAAAGACTGATAAACAGAAAAGGCCAGAAGAGAATTTATGTTGTCTTCTAAGTAACTAATCATGTTTTCATGCCTTTTTTAAAGTATAATAACAGCACTATATTTTGAGCCCATCAGGGGAGGGACTATGTTAGAGCTATTGTTTGCAAACAGAGATGGGCTGGCGGGGGATGTGGTGGTTGGAGGTCACTTGGGGCAGAGTGATCATGAAATTATAGAGTTCTCGATATTTGGTGAAATCAGTAGGAACATCAGTAAGACTTTTTACATTGGACATGAAGGGCAGACATTGGCCTATCTAGGAGACTTACTCAGAGAGCTCCTTGGGAAGGAGCCCTTAAAAACAAAGGAGTTCAGGAAAGGTGGGCGTGCTTCAAAACAGAGATCTTGAGGGCACAGGAACAGACTGTCCGTGTCAAAAGATGAGTCAATGAGGCAAACATCTAGCCTGGATGGGCAACGAGGTTTTGAAGGAACTTTGGAATAAAAAGAAGAGGTATCATCTTTGGAAGGAGGGTCAGGTCTCTCAGGAAGTATTTAAGGGGGTTGCTAGGGCATGTGGGAAAAAATTAGGGAGGCCAAAGCTCAGTTCGAACTTAATTTGGCAACTTTTGTAAAGGATAATAAAAAAGTTTTTTACAAATATATTAACGGAAAAAGGAAGGGTAAGACCAACCTTTGTTCTTTATTGGATGCGGGAGGGAACTCAGTAACTGCAGATGAGGAGAAGGCAGAAGTGCTTAACACCTTCTTTGCCCCAGCCTTTAGTGGGAAGATGGCTTGTCCTCAGGACAGCTGTCCTCTTGGGTTGGTGGATGGGATGGTCAGGCAGCAGAATGGTCCCCCTGTTATCCAGGAGGAGGCAGTCAGAGAACTGCTGAGCTGCTTGGATGTTCATAAGTCTATGGGACCAGATGGGATCCATCCTGGGTGATGAGGGAGCTGGCAGATGAGCTTGCGAAGCCGCTCTCCATCATTTACCAACAGTCCTGGCTCACTGGTGAGGTTCCAGATGACTGGAAGCTGGCCAGTGTGACGCCCATTCACAAAAAGGGTGGGAAGGAGGATCCTGGTAATTATAGTCCAGTTAGCCTGACCTCAGTACCTGGTAAGGTAATGGAGCAGTTTATACTGAGTGTCATCATGCAGCATCTACAGGATGGCCAGGGTATCAGACCCAGCCAGCA
>VZSE01005694.1:4116978-4157897 GCA_013398275.1 Promerops cafer | reverse complement strand
CTGAACATGAGCCAGCAGTGTGCCCTGGTGGCCAAGAAGGCCAATGGCATCCTGGTCTGTATCAGGAACAGTGTGGCCAGCAGGAGCAGGGAGGTCATTCTTCCCCTGTACTCGGCACTGGTGAAGTTGCACCTTGAGTGCTGTGTCCAGTTCTGGGCCCCTCAGTTTGGGAAGGACATTGAGACACTTGAGCACGTCCAGAGGAGGCAACGAGGCTGGTGAGGGGCTTGGAGCACAAGCCCTGTGAGGAACGACTGAGAGAGCTGGGGTTGTTCAGCCTGGAGAAAAGGAGACTCAGAGGTGACCTTATCACTCTCTACAACTTCCTGAAGGGTGGATGTAGTCAGGTGGGGGTTGGTCTTTTTCTCCAGGCAGGAGCTGACAGAACAAGAGGACACAGTCTTAAGCTGCGTCAAGGTTGGACATTAGGAAAAAGTTTTTTATGGGAAGAGTGATAAAGTTCTGGAATTGTCTGCCCGGGGAGGTGGTGGAGTCACCATCCCTGGATGTGTTTAAAAAAAGACTGGATGTGGCATTCGGTGCCATGGTTTAGTTGAGGTGTTAGGGCATGGGTTGGACTTGATGATCTTGAAGGTCTCTTCCAACCTAGTGATTCTGTGAATAATTATTATAAGATTTGTACTGATTTAGAGCTTTTTGAAAGAGAACCTGTTTTCTCTATGTGACTGGTTCTTACTATCCTTAAATTAGTAGCTTGAAAATAAACCTATAATTTTTAAACATGGCAATGAGAATACTAGTTAATATAGAAGGGTCCAGATTAATGGTGTCTCAGAACTGCCATAATCTTTCATTATTTCACCAGTGCTCTGGCAGTACTGGTATGCAGAGCGTAGCAGTCTAGAGTCATGCAGCACAGCTCTCCCTTATGCCCATGTGAGACAGTGTCAATTAAGAATAGAATTGGAGAAGTATAAATTACCAGTATATTGAAAGAGAAATGGTATAATGATGCTCAGTGCTGACAAAAAGATGTCACGTAGCAAGTTGCATGTAATTCTTGGAGGCTTTTCCTCAAAACAAATACGAATTTGATGGTTTTAAGTAAGGTCTAATATGTGCCCCAACTAAATCAAAAATTACATGATTATATAAAGCTAGACTCCTTTTTAAATCAATGCATTTGATTTATTATGTGAGCAGGATTCTAAAATTAGTTTGTCTAGTGAGTGATGCAAGTAAAAATAGGCTGGTTTTGTTCTCAGAGGTAGTCACAGCACTGACGTCCAGGATCAGCATGTGATTAATTTAGATAGTTTTTGCAAATATATGTATATTCCGGCTCTCAGTGCTGTTAATCACGTGCCAGTCTCAGCAATCTGTCATAATGAAGTTTCTTTATTATGATAAAATTCTAGAAAATGGCACTGAGAAAAGGCTGCTGGAGGTGCTGAAGGTCTGGACTCAACATGTCTAACTGTAACCAGCATCTATCCCTATGTCATTCCTGACAGACATTTGTTGTATCTGTTCTTAAACCTCCAGTAGTGGGGACTCCTGTGCAGTGCTTCCTATGTGGTCTGTTCCAGAGCTTTCTTAACCTTTTCATCAAGATGCTTTACTTCGTGGCTCATTTAAGTGGCTTTTTTCTTCTATTTTTTCCCCTTCGATTCCTGTTTTCTGTCTGCATACCATAAACTTAGTGACCAGATTTTCTTCCCTATATAGCAATAGACTTTTAGCATATTGATTGTTTCCAGAAATGAGGCATCTAGCATATTCTGGCCAACCTGTTCCTGTGTTACCACCCTCATCATAAAATATTTCTTACTTGTATCTGTTCTGAATCTACATTTGTTTAGTTTAAAACCATTACCCCTTTTCCTATTGCTACAGCTTCTGCTAAAAAGTCTGTCCCAAATTTGATTATCATTTCCCTCATAAGCCATCACTTGTGTAGAAGGAAGAAATCAATTCATTTGATCTGTATTTTTCAGTTATGTTTTCTTAACTAATCATTCTTCCTATTCTCCACTGAACTCTTTTCAATTCTTTTATTAAAGATGAGAAGTAAACCTGAAGAATTATAAATAATCTTGCAGGACTTTGTGATTGAGCAATAAAATAGTAGATGAAAATCCGCGTAGATTACTCTTCAGTGAAGGACACTGGGGAAAAAACAAACCCTAAGTTCACATTCAAAATAATTGACTGTGAGCTTGCCACTCCATTTCATGTTCAAGACCTCAGGATATGAGGAGAAAACATCAGCTCAATTTGCAGCAGTTATCAGTAAAGCAGAAGTTATAATAGTTTAGGCAGGGATAGAGGACAAAGTAGAAATCATGCTGTCATGACCCTGCATTTGGACCTATCTGATGTTCTTATCCCTTCCGTAAGGATACAGCATAATGGAAAAGATTCAGAGAAAGTCAGAAAAAACCTGACCAATGGTTGGGAAAGGTTTATAGACCAAACAGACAGAAAGACAAAATAATGTAGGACTGTTCAGCTTCATGAAGGGGGATAACAGACTTCTGAAGAACATGTGTCACAGGTAGGGTCTGACCATTGTCCTCACCAGTGCAGAACTAAAGGTATCAAATGAAACTGTCAGATTTAAACCAAATTAAAAGAGTGGAAAGCTTGAGAGGGACTTTTTACAAGGGCATGTAGTGATAGGGCAAGGGGTAATGGCTTCAGAGTGAGAGTGGGCTTAGATTAATTCTTTATTATAGAATAAGTTTTAGACAATAGGTTTAGAAAAAAGTCTTTACTGTGAGGATGGTGAGGTACTGGAACATATCCAGACAAGCCATAGATGCCCCATCCCCAGAAATATTTGGGGACAGGATGAATGGGGCTTTGAGCTTTCTGGTCTATTGCAAGGTGCCCTCACCCATGCTGGGAGGCTGAGACTAGATGATCGCTAAAATTTTAGCAACCCAAACCGTTCTCTGATTCTTGATGTAGCAAGCTAAGATTGTACCAAAGATGTGGATCTTTCACAAGGTTAGTGATGTGTATTTATTACTGAGCACGAGAAGAGAAGAGAAGAGAAGAGAAGAGAAGAGAAGAGAAGAGAAGAGAAGAGAAGAGAAGAGAAGAGAAGAGAAGAGAAGAGAGAATCACTAAAGTTGATTAAATACATACTTGTTGATGAAGAGAGGAAGTACTGAATGACTAATGACTGAATTCTGGAGGAGTTTCTGGGGAAATATATATGTTTGTCACGGTCTGTAGTTGTGTGCCTTTGCAATTGTTGGAAACAGTCTTACTGAGATAGATGCAGCTGTAGTAAAATAATTTTATATTCTGCTTTAAGTTTTATATGTACTCTAGTTATTTTTTCTATCTTTATCACCATTTTTTTGTCTTAAAGAAATGTCAGGACACAGTATGTTTTTGTGGCACATGTTGATTTACATACAATCTGAGAGCCTATCTGTGTGTAAATAGCCAGCCTTTTTCATATACTGTTTCAGCCCATGACCGTGAATCAATACCTTGTCAATTACCTGTCTACCTGATTTCAGTCAAATGAAGGCTCTAGTCTTACTCTGTCTGGAACCAAGTATTATACCTATTTTACATCATGTGCATCTGGCACTGAAGCTCTGTTAGAAATATAAATTATCTTTGATACTTCAATCTAAGATTATGCAGTAAGAATTCTGAGGTTATACATTTTTATTCTCTCTTATTTTGTCCTGAATTTACATAGTACAAGAGAAGTAAATGGAGAGTCAGTATATTTATTATTGACAGAACAAGTAGTTTCCATCTCCTTTAAAATGATAGACTAACATAGTAAGCCTAACAGGTGTTTCCTTGATTTGACTACTTTACATCAGTAAAACTGCACTTTAAGAGCTAGACCTCATCATTCAAAAGGAGATTTTACTAAGTTCTTTGATATGTGTAAGCTGGTATGTTTGCAGAAGAGGGTGTTTTTCACACAATAGTTCAAGATATATGAATATTGTGCATGTTTTATCCATTTCCTCCTTACTAGATGAGTCAGTGAGACAAAAGTACTTTCATTATTGTTTTTGAAATGATCAATTGAGGTAAAGAGAGACCAACTTTTCTTTCGTCCCTGCTTTAAGCAGGGATGGTAGACTAAACAATCTCAGGGGGTTCCTGCCTATTTGTTTGGGAGCTTTTTTTGGGATTCTCTGATTATAAAGGAAGATCAGGACCTGCATTTTTCTAATCCTTATTTAGTGCCTGAGTTAAAGCCATTTTTTTGTTAGTTTTATTTAGTATTTTCATAGAAAATAATCTGTATTATTCGTTTGTTCAAAAGTTCATAGGAAATAAGTGACATATCAGAAAAGAACTTTATCTATGACTTCTACACAGAATGGTGACAAAAATCAAACAAATTGAAAGGTGTGTTTGGATTGTTTTAAACCTTAAATGTTAATTTTTTCATGATTCTCTTTTAAATTAGCAAGATTAATATGTGTGCATTTATTTGGTGACAAGTGGCAAGATTTTTGTTTCTTTATTGGTTTAACTTGTTCTTCACCTTAGAAGATACTAGTTGTTTTGGGAGATGAAACATATGTGTTAATTAATTATAATCAATAGTTATGTTCATCTCCTAAGCTCAGAAAATTTCCTAATTTATTGTGGGATAAGTGCAGTAAAATTGTTGTTTTTCCACAGGGTGCAAGAGTACAAAACACAGCCAAGAATTTAGGAGTGAGAGATCGAACGCCACAGTCTGTGCCAAGGTAACTAATTCTTTGTGTCCTAGACCATGGTTTTGTCTACTTTGTGCCAAATTCAGTCCTAGCTGCTCAAAAGCTAACAGTAAACATTGACTATATTATGCTCTAGCTGGTAAGATTTGGCTCTTAATGTACATAAAATCAGTTGCACTCTTAGCCATACAATTTTACTTCAAGTGATTAGTTGCAGAAGTCTGGGCTATGTAGCACTTCAAAACATGCCCATTTTTGAAAAATGAATCCTAGTTCATGTTAATTATGAAAACATTGGAGTAAGTCCTTCATCACTTGTAATATTTAGTGTGTTTGGGTAAATACTCTTAACTAGATCCATAACCCCATTTTAATGAAATACTGTACTGCAGTATCTCAGCAAAATCATGTTCTAGTTGCACTTGGGGATGATGCAGTCTTTCTTTGTCTCTTTCTGAAAGAATGCATTACAATGAAAAATGGGCTGTTCTATATTTATCCAGCTTTTTAATGTTGTGATGTATTGCAGGTACCAGAAATGTTTCTTTAAAAGCACAATACTTATAAATAAAAATAACTAAACAACCACGTTCTTAATTTGATCTTAAAATGGTTGTAGTAATCCAGAACTAATGTAAACTGGATTTTACTGATTTAAACATAATGTTTTTGTTGACTAATGAGAACACACTGTACGAGCTAGACAGATCTGTGAAATACATAACAGATCCACTGTGGTTAAATTTCAGTAAGGAAACAGAGAACTAGTAAAACCTGATAGAGATGACCCTGTGAATGTGATTAGCTTAGAGGCAGTCCAGGACCAAAGATCCCTGATCAGCTGTCTTGCCTTGTGAGATTCCATGGCAATAAAGTAGCATTTTGTTACATTAAAAGCAATTAAAGCATTAGTGGGAGAAGACTTTTCATATTTTCAACAGTATGATTTGGGCCTTAAATGAACTCCTTCATGACATAATTCTGGAGAGAGGCTAAGAATTCTTGCAACCCAAACATTTCCCATCCCAACACGACAGTATGTTTATTTAGATTCAGAGCTTTCGTGATAAAGGAAAAATCAAAGTTCTCAAAAATTGAAACTTAGCAATAAGATTTTTTAGAATTGCATCTGTGGAAAAAAGACTGCCTCTTTCCAGTGGAAACTCCCACAATGTAGCACTGAAATGCTGAAGAAGAATTACGAGAACATAGAATAGACACATGTACCTGACATGCTTGCCAGTGAGCAGCAATAGCAAGGTCACAAGAATATCCCAAACCTCCATGGTCAGGGCATTAGACGCCCAAGTTAAAATCGTCATCAGCAGGGTGCTTTTGATGTATAGCTAAACAATACTTTGGCTTCTCAGTTCTCTGCTTTGAAAACAATTTTATATTTGGTTTCATTTAACATCACTTGACAGGGTTCTCTTGTTGTCTGCAGCTGCCACTGTTTCTGTTTTCTCAGCTGATGCTTCTACCATCTCAAATAGTTGTTCCATATATATTGACCCAGAACAGGCTATTTCTGCTCTATAGCATCTTCAGCAGCTTTAGATCCTTAGGGATTTATGCCTTATTGTTAGTTTGCTTCACAATTCCTTTATATCACTTGCTCTGAAGACAATCTTAGTGATTACCACTATAACCTGAAGAACATGGACCTTAGTACTTGGGGCTGAAGTTTTCTGCACTTTGCTCCATAGAAATTAAATACTGCTAAAGCATCAGCAAGTATTAACCTCACTGCAATTACTCTAGATGAGATTCTGACTGTAATTTTATCTGTCTTCTGCCAGCTTTGGGTATTACTACTTTATTATGCCAGCAGAATCAAATAATTCAACCCCTATTTATTCTTCTCTGCTTCATTGTTTGTATAAAGATCAGACCTTATCCTCTCATCAGTATAAAAATATGAGATATATGTGTATTGCCTTATATATATATAGCTCCTAACAGATGTTTTGATGTCTGCACAATGTGACCTTAAATGATTGTGTTTCTGAATCTGCCATATGACTATGTGGAAGAGCCCAATGATCTTCAGAACACATTATGGTGATTTCTCTTTGTTATTCCTTCAGTGATACATTTTCCCAGAGGAATATGTGTAATCTCCAAATGAGATCATGTCTATGGCTGATTCTAATTGCTGTGGTTTCAGAGGAGATACTGTATGCTGGACAGGAGTACAGAATAAGGGGTGTGAGGTCAGAATGATTGCCTTTTATTTTCAGTATTTCTATTGTTAGGGTAAAGTTTCAAACACCTGTTAATAACCATGTCCTTTCAAAATGGGTTAATAGAAGTCCAAAAACCTTTATAAAAGCAGTGGCTATTTTAATCTGTACTGACGTAGTCATTTGAACCAAATCTTACTGCTGTTGACTTCATCCATGAAGAAACAGAGGGAGAGAGAGTATAAAATCTGCATGCTAGTGTCACATATCTGACACCTGTCTTAGGTGCTTCAAACAGAATCAGTTCTTCAGGGAAATATTTTTAGAGTGAGGTTTGACTGGGCCAAGACAAAACAGAATTGGAGGTAATTACATTCACCAAGCAGCTTTTCCAATTGAGAAATCCCAGGCAACAACTGATAATAGGATTAATGAAGGCATCTGCAGTGCAGAAATATGAAAATTTTCTATACTGAAATGTGTTTATAAGACTGCTTATAGATATGTGTTTTAATGATTCCACTTTCAATGTAAACAATGATACTTACAAAGAAGATTTTATTAGTTTTACATTGATGGTATTAAACTGAATTCAGTACCTTTTGTTTTGCAGTGCAGAAAGATGTAGATTTAGTTTGTGTTCCTTAAATTTACTCATCTTAATAATGTTCTCAGAATAATTGCTTTGTTTGTTTGTCATTGTCAGATTATACAAGCTGTGTCAGCCACCACCACCTGTTGGAGAAGAATGAGGAGATCTGCTCCAGAAAAAAACCCAGTAATGGCCTTTAGGATACTTGGACTATATGACAAAAACCCAACTGCACTACAGCAGTATGTCCCTGCAGCTTTGATAAATAAGAAAAAAAAAAATCTTTTACTCAGGACAAAGAAAGGAATGCCCTAAATATTACCTACTGGCATTGAAAAATGTCTTCCCAAAAGCATTAAAGCGTTTCTGTAATCTGTGCGCTCCAGCCTTACACTCATAGGATAGTACTCTTCCTTGGGAATTTAACACTGGAATCAGATCAATTTGATGTGTGTTGTTCAGCCACATGATAGATATAACCAGCAGCTTGAAAAAAAGTCTTGTTCAGAGGGAATGTCTTCACTTGTACACTACCCAGAATATGATTTGTGGAAGCCTAGATAAACTAGGCTTGATAATGAATATGCACTTCATATGGGGCCCTTTACACTTGAGAAAGCTTTTTTTTCCTGTCACCATCATAATTTCTTGGAATGTTGACTTTACTCTTTCAAGAATATAATGTGAGGTTTAAGGGTGGAACGCTCATTTCAGAATTGCAATTAATGGCTGCAGGCAGCTGCTATGGATGTGTGCTTGTAATCAGTAAACTCAGCCATGTCTGAAGCAGTGCTTGTCACACTGCTTTGGAAGGAGGATCTACATGGCATTAGGAGTGCCTAATGGTATGGGATATAGGGTAAAGTTCTGCCCTTTTGCAGCTGCCATTATAATGAAGGAGAAGGATGAGTCTGATCTTCATCCATTGTTAGGCTGAGTTTCAGACTCTAATAGATGTTTTACATTATTACATATCTGCACTTCAGAGTTTTCCAGAGTCGTGTATATTCTTCTATAGCACTACACTAACAAATGTACATAAGGCAGAGACGAGTCAGTATTGTTAAACTGGAAATGACTGGTTGAAGTTCAAGCATAGTTTGGGGTTTTGATGTTTTATGCTACCATTTTCCACATTTTGTCAGAATTTTTTGTATAGCATCTCAGTTCTTTGGAGTGGTAATTGTTATAGATTTATTTTGAAATTGTACTAACTATTTAGAGAGCCCAGAGAGAATTTTTCTGCATTTGGCTGTTCTTTTGGCCGAATAATTTTCAGAGAAAATGCCCCCAACTGAGGATTTATATATGAGCGTATTAAAACAAAAACTGTATTCTGAAATAGTTCTACTTGTAGCAGTAGCTATGTATTCCATTAGAGCAAGACACATACTGTCTGAATAAAATTTATTTTTTGTACAACAGCGGCCTGTAGTTATGCTGTAGCAATCAAACCTCACAACATAATTTTTGCATATGATCTAAATATTTATAAATCTATCAATCTACAATGAAATAAGTGAGAATTCAAAAGAAATTTTACTCTTGAAGAGAGTGGGTTTTTTATAGAGGATATGTTGGGAACTTGTTACTTTTCTCCAAAGGAGGAATTAGAGCTCCTACCTTTTTCAGTATTCTAAATGCTTTTACACAGACCTTAACTTTGCTAAGAAAATAAATATTTTTATATATCGGCAGATATATATGTCTGCGCATATATGTACATTTCAATATGTATATATTTATGTAGTCATATCAGTTACTGGTCCTACCATAAATAGAGAATGTTTGCCTTAAACTGTGACAGACAGGCAGTAATGAACACTCCAGTAACAACTTCACCTTTGTATTTTAAAGTTTACTCTCTTTCATAGTTAATGGAAGCTACTGAACTATGATCTTTTTTATTAAAAAAACTTAATACACAAAATAAAAAAACCAAAAAAAATTACTTTTAAAGGCTTTTTAGGTCTAGCATGACCTAATGCTTACACATAAGAAAGAATTATGTTTTCTATAATTGCTGTTCTAGTCAGGATCTCATACTTTCAGATGTGTTTCATTCAGAGCAGCAGTATTGGCTGTGGTAATTCCTGCTCCAGGCAAAAGCACCAGTAATTTCAGTTTCTGCTTGTTCGGACATCAGAAGTACAGAGAAGCCATAAGCACCTCAAGCCAAGGGTGTGCCGGTGTCAGCCCAGCTCTGAGCTCACATCATCCTGTGAGGTTTCCCCACATGAGGTTTGATTTACTATGAGGGAAGCCAGCTGTTGGCTGCATGGAGCTGCTGAGCCTGTATACAATAAAATAACCTAGAGGACAAAATCTGTTGCATGTACATGCATTATTGTAACTAGTCGTCGCTTTTTTTATATAGCATTGAAAATGGTAGGAGTGCAAATACTCAAAAATAGTCTCCCTGTAAATTATGATAATTCCTGTTTTATTTTGTTGTTGAAATAATGAGATAATAGACATTTGAAAGGGACAAATAGTTATAAGCCAGTCACTGGACAAAATTCTTTAGCTGTTGTTTCATGAGTGTGCATCGGAAATTTTGACCTCTTATTTTGGTATCTAAGTTTTGATCCTTTATTCTTTTCTGCCCCTTCTAGAGACAGTTTTCAAAAACCTGTTAAGCATTATGAGCTTTATTGGTGACCCATACTACAAAGTAAAGAATCTATTTAGCCTGGTATCAAAGAAGCTGAGGAACTTAAGCCCTGGTTTTCTGGGATTACAGATAACACATAAAAATATTATTCCACAGTAACGCACAGAATCACAGAATCAATTAGTTTGGAAAAGATCTCTGGGATCCTTGACCCCAACTCGTAGATCGAGTCCAACCTATTTTCAGAGAAAACGGGACATAAATAGCCCACATACTGTCTGTTAAAAAGTGGGGACCTGATTTTTCAAAGTATTCTTCAATGATCTATATGAAACATTGTGTAGTATTCAGATTGCTTTTCTTGCCCCTCTGCTTTCAGAGCACACTGCACATTCTAACACCATTCTATTGACTTCTAATAACATTAAAAGGACTTTAATAAGTCCATTCTTAAAATATAAATTTACATATGTTCATTATTAAAGCTGTTTATCTTATTTGGTATATGTATAGGACATATTTATTCCTTATACAAGATGCCCTTGCAGAGTTAAAAAAATACCCATTCTCATCACAGTGTGTTTATCGTCTTATAAATTTTTAAACTCACAGGTGACAAGAAGGGATGACCAAGAGTGATGATTTACAAGAATTGTATCACCTATAGGTTCTTAAATCTTTGCTTTGACAGAAACGGGTTATGTAGCATTTTTTTACAACAATGTGTTGTACTAGTTTAGGGAAGGCATTCTGTATGTAAATTTTACTTTTTCACCCAAGGAAAGTGTAATTCTTCTGGGAATAAATTCAAGAATCTGGAGGCATACATTACCAAGTACTACCATGATTCAATGCTAGCCTGGGAAGGGAGGGTTAGAGGCCCAGGAACAGCTGAGTTTCCATGAGTTGCCATATCATCCATGCTTGGAGAAAACATAGATTTTAAGTAGAGCTGAGGATGTTTGGTCTATTTTTGTAACCATCATCTATGAATAATAGGATGTTAAACAGTCTTTATGAAATGGCCATTGATTCAGGCTAGTTCCCCAATGTTACTTTTAATACCTATTTTCCTTGTAGATTGTAAATGTAAATAAATATAAACATGTATATAGTCCAGTTTTTCAATGTCAAACTTTGTGTTTAGAGATCCATTTTAAAGTAAATATTTCTGCTGTCAGCGGAAGCAACCAACCAATTTCATATCCACTGAGGCAGCTGGAAGCTTTAGTGGCTTTTTGGGTAGATTTCACTGGGTTTTAGCAAATGGATTGGGTTTTGGGATTGGTTTGTATTTGTTTATTTTAATGCAGTCAGTAGTGGTCAGAACTGCTCTTCTACTGGTTTAGAGCCAAAACGATTAAACTTCAGTCAACAAGGATTTACAGAAGGCATACTTAATTTCATTTGTTAGAAACCTTTAACGGAAGAAAAAATGAACCACTTTTATTGATCTGGTTTTAGCCAGAGAAATTCACAAGCAAACGTGTTTTATTAATTCATTGTCAGATGTAGTGTGTGTGTGTGTATATATATATATATTTGTATTTAAGACAATTGCCTGAATGTGAGTATACACATCATGGTTAAGCATGATGCTCAAAAAAAGGAAAGTGTCTTTCATTTAATTTCATTTAAAAGAGAAAATCAGTAAGTGTAGTGTGTATCTACATATTGTTCTGTACTCTTTACAGCTCCTTCATGGATATGTCTTCCAGCATTTTAGGCATATTTTGCGCCATTTTTGTTTAACAGTATGGAAAGAGCTAATGCATTGCCTTATGTATTTTATCTCTGTACTTGATAAATGCAGGTAGTGCTTTTCTAATTGTACTCCAACAGTACTCTGGCATTGGTAAATTAGATATGCAGTACATATCTGACTCAGGATACCTGGATTTTTCATCATTAGGTTTTGAAGTATAAAAAGATATCAAACTCATATTTTTGTATGCTGACAATTGTGTAGGTTTTTTTTTTTTATATACTGTATATATCAACCAAGTTTTCCTAAAGAAATTTTATTATTATGAATTTTTCCCTTTTTCTGTTAGAAGATGTGGGTTTATGTTTTCTTGTTATGTACGTATAAATAAATACACAGCACACACAGTCAAGCAGATGTTAACACCAGTGAGAAAATTCAGATTGCCCAGAGGCTAATCAATCTTTTTTTTCTTATGTTCTTCTCTAAAAATATATATTTCCATACTAGAAATCTACTTTAGAAATCACTTCTAGTTCAGTTTGAAAGTTCAATAGAGTGCTCAAAGTAGTTGGGACATTTCTGCAAGTACTTATATTTGGACTTACATGGGACTATCTACAACATCATCTCTGTGTGTATGTGTGTCCTATCTGCAGTACCATATGCCAGATTTAAAAAACTAAGCAGCCTTATTAACTTCTTTACACCCTGTATATAGTGTATGTATTTGGTTATATTTGTGTTACACTTTAAAAATGAACTTAATTTCTGCATTCAATATTGCACACATTTTTCAAATTAAGAATATATTTAGTAACATCTCATTAAGCTCGAGACCATTTGAAATATTATGAGAAAGAGATTGCTTTGAAATATTATGTATAAGTACAGCCATACACAGAATGTCTCAGTCAGCTTTTGTTTGAAAACAATCAAACTAGCAGTTCTGTGGGTAGTTGAGTTTGTTGGAAGTAACCTTTGGAATTAAAATCCTTGGAACATGGATTTAAATTACTTTTTTCTTTATTTTGTAAAGTGCCTCTGTAGCATACTTTGAATCAGTTACTCTATTGATCATGGGTAAAACTAATACTGTGTACTTCTAGATCTATGGTTTATTTTTTTAGTTACATAGTAAAGACTGGAATAGTAACAATGTATTACAAAATGTCACAGAGCAATAAAACCATTCATAATATGGCCACTGGAAACCTCTTTATTTGTCAGCAAGAAGCAAGATGGGAGGAGGGAGGGAGGGAGTTGAGGGGTTGAGCCCTTTCAGTGTGCCTGCCTAGGATTTCCTCTGCAGGAGAACAGAAATTAAACTTCTAGAAATAAATGTTTATAATAAGAATCTCTTCTACAAACCCAGGCCCAGCATAGGCTCATTGCTAGTAATTGAAATATATCTTTATAACCACTGGAAAACAACCCTGCATGAGCAGTAGCCCCTGGCTTTGGGTAGCTGTACTTTGTGAAGGCCGGAAGAGAAACAGGCATGAAAATTGCTTTCTGGCCCTGTGGTGCCATCACTGTTCCACGAAGCTCTGAAATATCCACCATTTGTGCACTTCTTTGTCTGAGGACTTTCTGAGTACTGCTGTGCGCAAGGGTAATCTGACAAGCATAGTGTGGAGTGTTGTACTCCTTGTACTAAAAAAACACCAATAAATGACTGATCCTGTAGAGGGATCCCTGTAGAGAGATCTTTTGGGATGCCAGGGGGTTGAGGAGTTGCACTTGCACTGTTTCTTTTGTAGAACTGAAAGCTGATGAACTGTTAGACCTTGCAGAGCAGTTGTCTCTATATGAAGTGAGTTCTGATTTCTACATGGTTGTTGAGATCAACAGATGTTCAGGACTGAAAGGAACAGTGGAGACAGGACCAAAAGCAACTACAGTTACTTTGTAAAATCCCTTTTGTTTTTCATCTTACGCAAGCAAGGAGGAGGATATAAGTATTCCTGGATAACTAGACTTGAAAGATAGATTTTTTTTTTTTTTTTCTTCTGTCTATGTATTCCTCTCTCTAATTTTGTGAAGGAAGGCAGCATGGCATGTTAAAGTATTCAGCAGCAGAAGTGACCACAGGGTTTAAAATATGGTCTGTTTTTCAGCCATTACAAGTGAAGTTTCTTTTTTCAGTGCTCCTCATTTCTGTGGTCTTGCTGCCATGAATACCTTAGAAATAAAGTCCAAAGAATTTTTTTCTTGATCAGTGTACACAATAGAAATAAATAGTGCTTTGAAACAACTGCTGAGAAAGATAATCAATTACACCATGGTAGCACTTGGGTGTCTAGTAATTTTGCATCTTTCATGAGAAAGTGTTGCTATCATCATGATTTGAAAGTCAAAAAGTCTGCAAAGGCACTTGATACATGTCAAATGAGCACAGTGTGAGTCCATGATTCAAAAAAGATAATATATCTTTGCCTCCCATCAAAATATGTGTCTGCTAAGCTTTGACAGTAAAAACACTTCCTTTTAAATGTTACTCATAAACTTACTTTTAGTATGTGTTTGATTGCTTTGGAGGTTTTTTAAATAGCTCATTATGTCATGCAGAAACAGGATAGATGAAGCTCATACTTGGCTTATACTAATGAAGTATATTCATTGTGGAGCTCCCAGGGTTCTGAGGACACTAAAATGCCCTAACTGCCCAAAACAGCCTCATCCCTGCACTCACTGGCCTTGTATTCTGGGCAGTATTTCAGATCTGGCCTGGGCAGCTCCTGTCAGCAGCCTCATTTCCTGGGTGAACCTTGAAATCTGGGCTATGGGTGGCTTTTTCCCTAGTCCCATCTTCTGCTGTTTCTGGATGTACCCTGAACCTGCTTCAATATTTTGTCCTGTCTGATCATCCCTGGACTGTCAGCAGAGCCTTTTGTTTTCCTAGTCCTTTCAGGGGGAGGCCACTGCACTGAGTTCACCCACAAGTCCCAGCTTATCCTCCTTCAGGGAGTGGACCTGCTCTTGCTGCTTCCCAGGAGGAATATCCAGTGCTGGCACAGGTTTGTCCATGTGTAACACTCCTGGCTGGTGTTGTCTTGAAGCAGACCAATGAGTTAGCTTAATGGGGAGGCAGGAGGGGAAGGGGAAATGCCCATTTCCAGTCACAAGGTAGATGGGAGGCTTCATCCATTGATTTTAATCTTGGGACTAAGGGTAGCGTAGAAAAATGTCTATATCCCTAATTTGGCAAAAAGATTTGAAAATGGATCTCCAGAATGTAATCGGGATTGGAGAGGGGGGAAAAAAAGACAGTGAGTACATAGGAGGAGTGTAAGATAAGGCAAGTGCTGAGCAGTGTAAACAGCAGTGGAATGTCCTGAAGATCTGGCTTTAGTTTTTCCAAGTAGTTAACACAGTTGATGTTTTATAAACTACTGCATGCTTTATAGAAGACTCAATATAAATTGTTAGAATTTTAACTTATATCTAGATTTTTTTAAGCTCTAGGTTTTAGCTAATCTAATTATTTAGAGTTCTTTATCAGGGCAGGAGGGATTTTAGCATCCGGAATAAATAATCAGTGTCTTTCCTTGTGAAGTACAACAGACTCTAAAAGTAGGAGGAAATTGTACTGGATATATTCTGGGAGTATAATCAAATGAAAGGAACACCAATAGGTTTTGATTCTGCTTTCATTTAAATGAATAACGAAATTTTCATTGACTGCAGAGAATGAATCCATAATACCAGCACTATTATGCCAGACCCAGACTAGCTTGAATGGCTGTCAACGTGTTTAGTTCACCTAATTAATGAAACTATTCATGTCTCAAGACAGAAAGCTTGACTGGAAATGAGAAGCAGACCACATGTAATCAATGAGGTTTTGTCATCAAGCAGCCATAGAGTAGGTCTAATCAAACCAATACAGGACATGACTGCAAGCAAATGAACATCAGCGCTGTATTATCTACAGCCAGTGCATCATCACAAAACTTAATGACAAAGTATCACCCAGATTAAGACAGAAATAATGTCTGATGCTAATCAGTGCTACTTGCTCATATTGTAATACATTTCAAAATTTGTTGAGTGGCAGCTGAATTCAAAGTCAAGACAAAGTGAAACTTGATTGAATGCTTAGCAATATATTAGATGCTGTTCCAAAATAGGAAAATACATAAAGCTTTTATACATTAAGAAGTTGAGTAGGTGTTTGGAATTTTGACAGCACACCCTGGAAAATTAGTAGCTTGTGAAACAGGGAAATAACTACAATCATGTGCCAATTTTAAAGGACATTTGTGGGCCTGATACCGACAGAACAGACAGTAGGCTTTCATTTCTGGACTAATTCCCATGACTTTGACAGAAGGCATTAATATTTGAAACTGTAGCACAGGACTAAATTACATTATCTGGGTATTCACCACACAGCAGTCATGAGGAAAAAGAGAATCTCATTTGGTCTTAGACCTTATCTTTAAATAAACACAAATCCCCTACCTAATCAGAACTCCTATTTTTATATCTAATGTGAGAAACTATCAATGTCTCTCTACTTCCTTCAGTAACAAAACAATATATTAAATGAGATTTTAAGAAATTTTCCTCCTTTTTTTTTCATGTAATAAAATTTATTCAGCCAGGTGAGATGCCTTTCAGAGGAACAGTAGAAGCTAATATTCCAGTCACACTGATCATATGGGCTTATTGTGCCTTCAACACCTCTTGATGGCCACAGTATGTTTGGAGCTCCCTGCATGAGCACTTTTCCTAGTGCTAAGCAGTCAGGCAAAGAGAGGACTGAAGATGGAGGTGTGACTGAAATCCTTTCTGCTGAAATTGTGGTAAAAATGCACCCTGAAATGCACATTAGTGTTCTAAGTTCTATGATGTAAATGATCTTAAAACAAAGGTCATTTCAGTGTCATGAAAGTAGAATATGAGCCTTCCTGATGATCTTTCATATATCTGACTGCCAGAAGAACAGCAAACAGATATTCTGTACCAGCCAGAATACAAGTGGGACAACTGTCTATATTGTGTTTTAGAATAAGAAGGGCAGAAAAAAACAGTGGAAATTCCTACTTTCTCCCTAGGTATTCTCAACATTTATATTTGCCTTAGGATTCATTAGATCAAAAGAACTGGGGACATACCCCTCATTATAATCAGGATTTCAGTAAATTTCAAAGCAGTTCAAAATTTTCTCCAAAGAAGTAGAAAATTTGATATAAAGTGAGGAACTCCTTCTACTGTTCTTCTACTGAGTTCTATTTCTGTGTTTCAAAAGGCTAATAATCCCTGTGAACCTTCCTTAAAACAGACTCAGTGGGGAGGACAAAGAATAAACCAGCATGGAAAATGGACTCTGCTCATGTTCAAAGGAACGAAAATCACAGATGCTGAGAGCATTTCAAATGTGCTGGACCACAACCATTTTCTTTTTCATTCAGAATTGGTTTGAAGCGTGTCATGGAGGAGGGCTGTCAGTGCAGTGTGGAAATACAAAGCTCTGACAGGTTTTTTAAAGTTGTGATACATGAAAGCAGGTCTGCTTTGAATGCGATGGGGTGAAATGGAAGAAATGTGCTTCCCTTTTGCCCTTCCTGTGAAATTTGCTGTTTGCCTCCCATACAGGACTGCTTAACTATGCTTCTGTGGGAAATGAGACTTTTTGTCCACCTAGATTTTAACAGTCTGTCTGCTGAAAAATAACTTGCTTTCTCTGTCCTGCAGTGACAGCTATGAAGTGTTTCAGCTATTGCGGATAGCATGGAGGTGTGGTGGGACAGACCAGAGGAGGTGTTAAGGTGGTTCTGCCTTGCACTCTTGTTAGTCCAGTGCTGTATATCTGTATATATCCTGTATAGCTACAGCAGGAAAGATAAAGAATTGCTCCTTTTCTAGGGCACAGCCAGGCCACTGAGGTGCAGTCTTGGGATAAGCATGTTCACAAGAGTGTATGTTGTTTAGTTTGGACTATAAACTTTCAGTTGCCAGGCCAAAAACTCTAAGAAGATTTTTATACCCTCATTTGTGTTAGATGTTATAAATGTATGTACTTGGGATGAGGCCTTCTTTGTTTCAGATTCCAGAAGCACTTAGTTGCAACCTATTTGCCTACCAGCCCCTGAGGTGTACCTGGAGCAGAGCTACAGTGACTCAGGATTTTTTTTCAGTCAGAAGCGAGGCATCTGGAGATTTTAGAGACTCACAAGCCATTTTGAGCAACATTGACATTATGGTATAGGTACTGAAATTGTAGTTATCTAAAAGTAAAATCAGAAATTGTGTCATGTTTTTCAGAGGTGACTTGGGGCTGGGTTATCAGAGTATATACATATATATACAGATATGTATCCAACTGGTGTTAAGATATGGATCAAAACTTTGGATTTGGATTCTGATGTGCAACCTGTCTTTTCCTCATTTAGGTACTGGTGTCAACAAACACTAAGTGTCCAGATATATTTGTCACTCTGAGAACAAAGCTAATGCTCCTGTCCATTAGCAAACTCCAAAAATTTTACAGTGAACACCTAAGTTCTTCCGGTTCATTGCAAGAAAAGTCTTAAATCCTGTTTATGAGGCATTTGTATTTGGTTACCTAATCATAAATACAAACATTTGTTAAAATTTCTGAACCCTAATCCAAAATATTTCCATGGTAATTGGGCATCAGAATGCTTTTAAAAATCCCACCAGGCTATCTGCACTGTTTCTAAAGGAGTAGCTTTAAGAATCTCATCTAGATTACTAAAAACTGTAAGATGAATGAAGTAATATTCCTGGTGTCATTAGCTACCTTCAGAATAGACGTGAAATACCAATTCTTATAAACAAGCTTGATCTTTCACTTATTGATCTTTCATTTACATTTATTATGTATGCACATTTTTCATACTCACATGAAATTCCAGTATTTAACTTCATTCACTATGTATTTGTCTAATTTGGCTTGAGTCATTGTTGAGACACCTTTCCCCTTAGCTGCCAATCCTACTGTAAGGCAAGTTATATTTAAATGCTTACTGGCAAAATCATCAGTTTTTCAAAGATTCTGGTTTATATTCAGAACTTCCTCTTCTCTTTCTTTTAAAAATGTCCTTGAATATATGAATGTCTCAGCTAAACACCTAATGACAGGCTCTCTGACCAGCTCCCACTCACTGTGAACCTTATTATTCATGCTGCATTTGCACTACCACAGCTTCCCAGACACATCAACTATCCAAAGATTTTTAAATTTGTGCATAATTTAAAATTTTTACATATTTTTGTGCATAATCTGGAAGACCAGAACTCAAATAGGTCAGTTATTTGTTGAAACATTAGAGATAGAACAAATCTGCAACTAGTTTTCCTTGGGGATAGTGAAATGCAAGATAATAACCTGAAAGTATTGCTAGACAGTTGTCATATTTATGTTGTTCAGTCCTTTAGGTACTACATCATTCTTAGATCCACCTGGAAATATCACATCTATTTTCCTTATCCTATTGCAGGGTTGTAACTAAGTTAGGAAAGGAGTATAGTTCATTATTTTAAAGGAATTAAGAAGCCTTCTAAGACCTAACATGCACTTTACTATTTACTTAGGGTAAATCCCTAATTCATGGAATCTGTTCTACTGCAACTCCGTAAAACATAAATAATACTTTTCCTTTGACCTTTAAAGTTTTGTCTTTCATCTACACAAAAGCATTCAAATGCAGCTTCCAAGCATCTCTATCCAAGTTTTTGATGCTATTCATGCCAACCAACATTTGAATTCCTGATATTTGCACCAGTAAACTTCTGTATTCAACTGCCTCCCTGCCTGCTTGCCAGCTTTGAGGCATGCCCAAAACGATACAAGTCTCAACCACAATCTAGTAATCTATTTAACTTCTTTAAAAGCACAAAGTAGACATTCTCCTGCATATTTCATTAGCAGGAGCTTTGTCAGAATACAAAATATCAGATCAGAGCTCACACACAACCTTGAGATTGAGGTAGTATAACCAGGCCATCCTCCAGGGAATTCAGCCCACATGTGTGTTGATTTTACTATGAGTAAAGCACTATATACAGTTCCATGAACACGGAAGAGGAAGATCTGTGTCCTCTGGACTTTCTGGAGAATCAGTAACTTTTCAGAAGCACCAACTGAGAGAGGGGCTGCAGTAATGAATCACTCAGTTTTTTGGCAGAGGCTTCTAGGAACAGCTGAGCCCCAATTATTTCACCACATAACTATAGATTATTCCTGTAATAAGGGCTTTCATGGACCAGACCTGCCAAGTCAGGCACTTGTCAGTACTCTTCAGGCTACTAGGTTAGTATTTATTCTGAAGCTATCAAAGCTATGCAATGAAGCTATTGCAAAGCTATGAAGCTATGCAATTTGCTGAGTCTATAATTCTGCTGGTGATAATTAGCTCTGCTTTGCCCTAAATGTTCTAACAAATGGGTCAGGTGCAAAAAAAGAAAAAAATTGTTCAGCAATATTTCTGTATTCTGTCTACACAGTGAGTAAGAAAAGTAAAGTTTTACATCAGTGTACTAATTCTTTAGCATGGTCTCATTCCCTAAGCATACAGAATCTTCTTTTTTTCTCAAGTACCTCCAAATTAAATTAGTTAGGACTTGGCAAGGAAGAAGAGAGCAGCTGAGGAGGAGGGGTAGGGAGAGGTAAGAAAGCTGGTAAGATGAGTAAGGTCTTTAGACAGAGGCCATGCTCAAAACTCAGATCCAATGGAAAAACCTCTTTTGGCTTCAGGTGCCTCTAAATGAGCCTTCATTTGAATGAGAAGATGAGAGAAAGCTCTCAATCTGACAAATGAATCTACAAGAATGATCAGAATGGCAGTATAAAACATTTCCAAGTTCAGTTCTTATATTTCATGGGGCTTGGAACCTGAGCAAGTAGACAGTGTATTGTATATTCAGGAAAAATATGATTTGAATAGGGTCTGGGTTGAATTCAGGGTGACTCTTTTCTCAAAAAAAATTGCTCAGATAATGGCTTTGGGCTGAGTAAATTTTATAAACTATAATTTTGTAATTCTGCAAACCCAGCCAAATCTTAGGTAGAAATTTCAGTATGGTTGGATTAAAAATGCAAAAGCAAGTGATGGAACAAAGAAATGTGAAAAACAGGAAGTTTTGTGTACTAAATAAAACTTTAATTCCAGGTAGAGGAGGGTCTGCTTTGTTTATGTTTCCTTTCTGTTTTTTTGCCAGTAGAATTTGTGTAACATCAAATAACTCTACCTGCTGGAAATAAAATCCAACAACATTTTTGTTTTCTGTGATAAAGAAGATATTGAGAATCTCCTTTGAGACAAGGACTATTGACTACTGACAAACTTGACTTACAAAGTACCTGAAATTACAAAAAACTGTACATAGGACTGGCATGGTTCATTTGAAGCGCATTCCTCTATTTTTAGTGAAGCATTTAAAATATCAAGGGTCACCCCTTCTAGAAAAAAAACATAAAGATACCTTTTCATTGTTGCACAGTGTTTTCAAAATTCTCAGACATGTCTGCTCCTACAGATTCTACTCCCTGAATGAAGTTTCCTGGCTCAAACCTCAAGCTTAAATTAAAATAAACACATGAATAAAAATCTACTTCTTAGAGGTTTTTTTTATTTCAGTGGTTGCAAAAGGAACTAATATGAATGGAAGCAGTTGAGCTGTCACATCTTGTTATCCCTAGAGGAATTTGCAGGGATCTGTAGTCAAGTGAGTTGTATTAGTTAAAGATTCTTGCTACCTATCTCAGAGAGAACTCAAGGCTGGCATCTTAGAAGCTGTGAACCGGTTGAAAAATTATTATAACTTGTCATTTGAGCAGACTTGCTAAGCATTTAAATAAAGCTGTAAGATGAAAACTGCATCCATTGTTTTGGTTTTTCAGACTTTAATTGGGAGTGACTCCTAGAGCTGAACATTGGCTAATGAACACCAGAGCTTTGTTCTTTAGACGCAGCTACACACATCTGAATTAGATTGGTGTTATTGCCTCTGGAAAGGAAAGAGCCTCAATAGATGAGGGAGTTTGCTATTCCAGTGGTTCCAGAGGCAAACACACCATCCTTCTATGGATTTGCCTTTTGTGCAGTGTAAGTGTTAGCAAAGCTATTTCTACTTGGCTCTACTGAAGCAGCAGAGAAAGGGGTAGTTAGCTTAAAGAGTAGGTGTGCTTGGCTCTGACTCATTAATGTCTCAAGCAACTCCAGTTTTATTACACCTTGTTGAAATACTAGTCATGGCACTTATTCAGAAATGTCAAGATGTTTGTTTTGGATGGAATTTATAACACAGAACTGAATCTGGATTTCAGCATGGTCCATGGCATCTTACTGGATGCATGAGTACTTTGCATGGCTTTGCATATCTAAATGGAGCTCAATCAAAAGCTGCTTAAGCCTTGAGTGAAAATGAATAAGATTTAAGCCTCTGAGTGCTTTTATTTCTGCAAACAGACCATATCAGCCGAGTTTGTGAGTCTCTGCAGGGCTGTGTTTTAAAAAGTCCAGAGCATTTTACCATAAGCTTTCATATTTAGGCCTGTAGCAAAAAAGCTTCTTGAAGGAAGGCTTTTTGCAGCATGATGGCTATGAACATAAAACCAAGCTACAACTACGTCTGCCAGGTTTTTCTGGTAAAATGAGTCACTGTCAATATCACATCTTGCATCTGTGTTCTGCTGTGTATAAAGTAACAACACTTTGAATGCTCTTACTCTTTTTGCCAGACAGAAGGTAAGATTTTCTTTGATACTCTAGTATTTTGTTAGCTTTCTCACACTGAGAAGAAGGTTTCTATTTTGGATTTTAAAAAACCTTCATTTTCTAGAAAATATACATAGTAATAGAAAAAAAAAATGTTTATGAAGATTTTTTTATAGGTGATACTCTTTTATGGAACAACTCCGTGTACTCTAGAGATCTTACAAGACAGCAGCATATGCTCATTATGATCAAATTTTTAGGAGTACTGATAAAGAGAATTTCCACTGATTTCATCAATACCACTACAGCAGACAGCTCCATCTTAGTGAAAAACTGATCATGAAGATATAAGGCATATTGTCTTACTGAGAGACCTCCAAATTCAATTGGTACAAGAAATAATGTAATTAAACAGTTTAAAATATAAAGTGTAACAAGAATAAACTCAAATAATAACGTTTTCTATTAAGCAATCACAGAAATGTATCCTCTCCTCCAAAATAAGATTTTTCTAGAACAAGCCTCATTAGGTTGTTATTGTATTGATTTCTGTAAAGGACAGTTCCATAACGAACAACTCATTGTGCAAAATATTAGCCCTTTTTTTTTTAATCTATATATTGCCAAACTGAGTCCAAAGCCTTTCATGAAGAAAACTGCCACCTTATACATTTGAGGTCAACAATGGGACAGAATCAAACTAGGATGAAAGTTGTTTTGGCCAAACTTTAAAACAATTAGAGTACTTGTGTAATGTTTTGCTTTACTTGGGATTTTGTTTTAAAATATTTTAACATTTTCAAACTTTGCCTTACTTCATATCATAGTTAAGTGATGGGAGTCAAGACATGTCTACAAACTGTCGAGAGTACAGCAGAGGCAGACAGGGCTGGAGCACATGGCAGGCAAGGTGAGGTTGAAGGACTGGCACTCAGCCATGTGAGGAGGGGTTTGCAGAAGAAAAGCCAGATTCTTCAGATAAGTTCAGAGTTGAAGCACAAGATGTGATGGTCACAAGATAAAATATGGGAAATGCAGTGTGATTAGTGTTACAGGAAAAAACACGCATCACCTTAACCCCCGGCACATTCTGCCTCAAACAGGCTAGAAAATCCTGGAGATTTTCAACACTCAGCTGGAAAACCATATGCCATTTGATCTAACTTGAAGGCAGCATGGCTTTCATGTCCCCTCTGACCTGAACTACTCTAGCTGCTGAATCAATTGCCACTAGATGAAGCCCTCAGGCACCCGCATGTTCCTTCCAGTCACAATGACCCCACACTGGTGGCCAGCTGATCAGTACAAGCTGGGGGTTGTAGACTCCACAGGCTTCCTGCAGGTGCTAGATGTCCTGAGCCACAGTCTCAAATATGTCTGCCTCTGAAAACTCTTGCTAGGAGTGTTGCACCAGGAGTATTCAACAAGTGGCACTGCTCTGAATTCAAACTTCATCTTTGTGATGGGGAGCCTGGCTAGAATGGTGTCAAACTGCTCAGTGGTTGGATACCTGGGTTTCAAAGACCAGTTGTTGCAGAAAGTTTACTGTCTGCATAGCAATGGCTCATCCTCTGCAGTGGTGGAGACTCTGGAAAGACAGATAAATGGCATGGACTCCTGAGCAGGAGGAGGAAGAGGGGCAGGAGCAGGCAGCAGTTACTTCTGCACTTCAGCTGGCAGCTGTGGATGCCTCTGGCTGTGCTGCTTCCCTGGTGCTTTACAGGTGCCACATCAGCAGCCTCTTTGCAGGTGTGAGGAGATGCAAGGTAAGGGGTGTGCAAAGCTGCACTGCAGCTGCTTGGCAGAGTGGATGAAGCCAGGGTGCTCAAAAAAAATCTAGTCTTTAACTTGACCTTCCCATAAGTAGTTGGGCTCTTTGCCCTTTTATGGATCTCAGAGATAATGGAGACATATATTTATGGTTCTTTCCATGCCAAGAATGTGAATACATGCCACTTATCCAATTATTACTATTGACTTCAAATGTGTGGTGAATGTGTCAGCAATTTCATTTAACTGTCAGAGGAAACGCAAAAAATAGAAAAAAGATTGAATATAATAGTTTCTGGATAAAACTATTAATGACAAATAAAGTAGAAAGGTGAATGCCATTTTGAAACTAATACCACATTTTTAGGCCTTCTCAAATATTCCTGACATCTACATGGGAGCTGAGAGACTTAATTTTCTGTAGTAAATACACTTTGAAAAAGCTTAACAAAGAGCAAAAGTAGGAGAAACAGGGCATTCCAGACTATTTACTATAGTCAAGGACCATCACATAGTTCCCTACAGTAGTTACTTGAACAATGAATACAGCATGACTTTTTGACTAAGAAGTCAGAATATCTTTAATACAATAAAAAGTTTCAGTCTAAGAATATACAGAAAAAAGAGCTATAACAAATCTAAGTTTTAGGCCTGGATGAGAGATGGAGAACAGAATCCCAAACCAGAGATTTAAAAGAAGATAAGGTATGCATATAAATATAAAAAGTATTTGAAAACTTAGTTTGCTTTGCTGCCAATAAAAATAATTAACAGGATTCCTCAAGGGAATCCAGAGATGGAAATCTGGCTAAAATATAGCTTCCTCATGAGAAATGGAAGACTCTGCTTCCTCCCTTTTTGGAAGGTTCTTTGTATTCTATTATTATTTTTTCAATAGGTGACTGAGATACTGATGATAAAGTATACATGTTTTCTTCCAAACAGTGTAGCAACCAGTGACAGCACAATGATTCAATGGAACTTAAAGAGCCAAGAATAAGCATTGTTTTCTTAACTGTCTAAATATTTTAAAGAAAAATGTACTTTTTTAAAGAAAATTGGTTTACTCTAAGTACACTTTTCTGTTAAATCTTTTTTCAACCAGAAATCAACCAATTTCTTTTATGTTTGCTTCTTTGGATTTTTTTTTGTTCAGTCTTTCACACTGCAAATCATAAGGAATATATTTCATATGTTACAGATATGGCTGAGTTTGCCTTTGGACTACAGAATGGCCTAAAGGCATCTCAAAACCCTTTTCAGCCCTAATTTTCAAAGTTGTTATGACATTCTAACATGAACCTGTGCTTGCCCTGACCCACAGCCTGATAAAGAAATACAGTCAGTGTTAATGTTGTATCATTTGGGGATTTGCACATCTGCTGGCATCAATAGAAAAGAAAAGCTCATTCTTTATTTTGAGTGTTCAAAGTTCTATTTTGGAACTGACAATATCTGGTCATTTAGAACAAACATAAAGTTACTTCCAAAGCAACCATTATCGTAAGAGTGTTTTTTTACACGTGAGCATAATCATTTTGTTTTGTTTTAGTTTGTGTTAAAGTTATGCAAAATAGAAGTTAAGCGTGAAGACACACTTTCGTCTGCTATATGTCAGAATGGCATTATTGAAATCAATGAAAACATTTCTGTCTGCTCCAAAATGTTATTTTATCTTAAGCACTTTTGTATCACAACTGTATGTGCATTGGAGGAGTAAAAATTGCTGTCTGCCGTGGCTTTTGGGAAGATTCTTGCTGTCTTACCTACCAGGATTTTGCATAAATTGTGTAGTATATAAGATCTAAATGTAGATTAGGGGGGAAAAAGTATGGCAGGTTTACCTTGTGTGAAAGTTGTAATTGAAAACAAAAGGAACTGGAAAGTTCCTACTCATTCTGTTGTAAATATTAATAATAGTTGGCCCAGCCAGTGAAATATGAAGACTTTTCAAATTAAGTGTGCTTTGGTGTTATTTTTGCAGGGCACTTATAATCAGACATGGAATCTTGTACTTTTTAATCTCTTCTTTTTCATTCCTCAGGCATCGTAAATGTACAGACACGTGTACATATGTACACACACGTACATAAATGTTTGTGTGTATGTACATATTTAAATATGATCTTTTTTTTTGCATTCGCCTTGGCTGTTTTTCTTTTCCATTTGTCCTGTTTGTCTCTGTGGCCTGGTCTCACATTTTCCGACCACTCAGATCTTGACAACTCTGTGCTCATGAAGCTACAAGTTCTGTAAAGTTAAGCACATATATAAATACTTCCAAGGAACAAGGACTTGGTTGTCTCTAGGCACCTAACTGTAAACATCTGGATATTACTTCTATTTAATTTTGCAATTTCTATGACTCCTATTACAACAAGGCTAACCTAATAGCCTATGTGATCCTACTGGCCTTGACTCCCCCATTAGATACTGGAAATACTATGCATTATATGTAATGTGGATGGCCACTGAATTGTGGTAGGCAATTTCTATCTCTGTGCCTTCATATTTTGCCTTGTGTATCTTTATCTAGGAGTTTCTAACCATTCTGAATTATGCAGTGAATCTTTTCCTGACCAAAAAAAATTGTTCAATTTGTCATCACTTATTAATTACTGAGATTTCCTTTTCATTTGTAAATATGTTTAGGATGTTTTATATATTATATGATGTCAGGTGGTTTTTTCAAACTATCACTTGTTCTCCAGATGCAGAACTTGTTTGGCTTTGCTATATAACACCCCCACCAAAGCAAAATCTAACTGCCACTAAAAGCATTAATTCTGAGGAAAGGTCATATATGTACTTTAATATGTCTTTTAATAATATATTTTCCTTGCATAGAGTACACTTGCCTTAAAAGATTTTAAAGATTTTTAAATTAACATATATGCACATTGAGGAAATGCATACATGACCAATGAAGCTGAAAGTAATAAGTAGTAATAAATTTTGTCCATGTTATCTGTTGAAATAACTACCCAAAGGAGACCCTGAAACTATTTAGTAGATATTGTGCTAGAAGTTTTAATCCCACTTGAAAGAAAAATCTTTTTTTAAATTTGCCTTATGCTTCACCTTTCCAGTTCTGATATTTATCAGTAATCTTCTACCAAATTCCATAAGCTAGTTATTGTTTTGCTATTAGGTTTATAGTGTATTCTCTGTCATACTCCTCAAATTCCTACCTTTATTAACCTCAGATAGCACCTTTGTCCACCGGTATTCTTGATATATGTGTAAATTTTTATTATATGTGTGAGTGGTAATAATATTACTTAGATAAAACACTTCTAAGGAAGGAAGTTGAATTTGGCCAGGAGCTGGAATCCACTCTTCCCCTCACACAGACTTTTTGCAGCTATCTACTACCTTCTAGATCATTTGGCATTAAATCACGTCCGATTAATTCTCAAGCTGCAAATCATAAGTTCATTCTTCTGAAGCCCCTTTAAAGATTTTGGATGAGCATCCAAATCTGGTGCAGCCTGATCTAAATTAGTTTGTATGAGCTGATGAGATCACAAAACAACAAGGACTACTGTTCATTTCTGCCACCACAAAAAAAAATACAATGACGACACAAAGGAAAGCCTTTGGACTTGCTAATTACATTAAATATTTAAATATGAACACATGCATAATACCATCTCAATAGCTTAAAGTTGCAAAATAAAGTGCTAGTAGATAAAGTGTTTGTAGTAGAAAATGATGTCAACTGTTCACTGTGAATCTGAAAGTTCATGCTGACAATCAGACAGAGGAAAGAAAAGAGGGAGACATAGGGCAGAGAAAGTTTTTTTTGCCGTGACAGTTACACCTGTGAAAGCCAAACACTTTCCTACCTCCTGGCTAGCTTCTGCCATGCTCTGTGGAATGAACATATAAATGCCCTCATGCATAGACAAGAAGAGTTATTGTTAAAGCTGCTGACTGAAAATTCTTAGATTTTACATCTTTAATTGAAACTTTAAGGGGTTTTGCATATTTCTATTGCAAATACAAATGTGTGTTCCATTGCAGAACCGGGTAAGACAAGGCTAATCCAAGCAATCTGTATCTTTGCCAAGTCTACATAGCTGTAGTAGTTTTAGTAGTTGTTTACTCTATATTAACTTATAAAAAGGGATAAAACAGTGAGGTGAAGGGAAAGTTCGCAACACGTTTTGTAATGCATTAAGCTGTACATTTTTGTTTCATAAGGAGAAACATGTATACCAAAGACCTTTGCTACCCCTCAACACATTATAACCTATTGGAAGATTTCTACTTTGCACATGTGTTAGAAATTCCTAACTGGAAAAGGTAATGCCTTTTTCAAATGCTGGTAGAAAGTAACACTTTTATACAGAAAAGTCAGGTCTGGAAGTCTCATGGCCTAGTCTAACACAGAACAGGAAAATTCTTCTTTCAAGCATCCTGACCCAAGAAATTCAATATTTCTTAAAAACTGAAAAGCTCTCATGCATTATCTGTAAGTGAAGTTCAGGTGAACATATGCAAAGTGCTGATAGAAAATACAGCACCACAGAAATGTCTTTGTAACAAGTAGCATTTTTTTCAGCTGGATCGCACTTTTGAAAGGTTTCACATGTTTTAAATGTGATTATGCTGTGGCTGTCACTTTGCCAAAGCACTGGGTAGCATTTTAAGAATCTTTTGGGAGGCATATTCGTATCAGACTGCAAATTTTAATCACAGTTCATTGTACAGAATGTATATGAAACCTACTTGATTCCTAGTCTGCCACTAGAGAATTTTTTATCTATATGTCCCAATTTCTCATTTTTATTTTGTCCAAATTGACATTACTTTTCTCATTAGGATAGATCAAGCACTGCAATTTATATCTTCCCAAACCTCAGTTCCACTTCACTTATTAAAAGTATACTAGCTCTTCTTGCATCATGCATTTTGCACATATTTTATATCTGATTTTATTGTAATCACTCACTTCTTAATGTTCCTTCAGCTTGTAATCTTTTTGCTCTGCTTGGCATGCACCTTGGACTATATCCAAAACAGTCTCTGATCTTATTTTCCGGTAGCTCACATGAGAAAACACAACTGATCTTATCCCTCAGCTCATTGCCACTGTTGTATTCCATATAAATTTTTTTGGTCATCCTAAAATTTTTATTTCACTTACTCTACACATTTAATGGAAGCTCTGTAGGACTTATGAACTAATCCCTTTACAGGTCACTTTTATGTCCAAGCAATCTACAAGCATTGCTTCTCGTGCCCTCAGTGATCAGTGCTAGTGGCAAATGTTATTCCCTGCAATTGTTGAACTCTAAGAAAACAGTGTTATTTTTACACCTCTGAATCAGTTGGGAGATCTTTTTGTCCATTGGGAACTTTACCCTCCAGTCCAAGCTGGACACTGAAGGCTGCATGTGTCCTCATACTCTTGACTTTCTGTGTGGGCATAGGGCAAGGCTAATTTACAGTCTATAAAAAGAAAGGGTGTGTTTTAGGGCTCAAGCAATTTCTTCATCCCACGTTCTCATGTCAATTCATTTTGAAACTATACTCTGATTCCTTCCTTGCACACCTGCTGAGCACTGCTGGCAGTATGGCTTTCTTTAATCCTCTGTGGGGCTCTTAACTCCATTACCACACTCTGCCACTTTATCCTTTGCCTTGGAGTCTGAGGGCAGAATTTCATATAAGAACATTATGTCTTAATCCACTAATTTTGATGTATATAAGCTTCTCTTTCAACAGTCTTGTAATTATATTATGTTCTCATAAAATAAACTACAATTACAGTTAATTTCCTGATTTAGCTACTACACAGACCAATTGCATTGTATTTGTCTTTAAATATATACATTTGCATTTTTGATACGCTGTTTTTCAAGCTTTTTGAATGTGAACTGAAATGAAATTACACTGTTTTGTACTTGTAAAGGAAAATGTCATCTTTCCATTTCCTTTCTTTTCAATGCACTGCTTTCTGTGAACATTTAAAGCTTTACTTTTACTTTTACTTTATAAATACTTTAAGATATATCAAAAATGTTTTAATAAGAATTCCCAGGTGGCCATTTCTCTCCTGTTCTCTTTAGGTGTTATCCTCACAGGAGGGAGAAGTAATTTCATTGTATTTTAGAAATTGGAACCAGATAATTTTGAAACATAATGTTGTGGGGCTTTTTTTGTTTGTTTTTTTGATATATTGAAAGAAAATCTGGAGAAGATGTCCATATGCTATCCAGCTTTTGACTGGAAAGTACTTGAATAAAATGGGGGTTATAATGGAAAGGGGATTCATATTTCAAACAGCAGACAGCAAGAAGCATTAACTAGAAGATTAATATTTATTATTGCTAATTTACTTTCAAACTAAGAAGACCATTTTGTTTACATGAGATTTGGTTTTGCCATTAAATGGATTGTAACTTGTTAACTTGTGCTGGTGTATATAATATTGGAATCCCTGTTAAAATGCACTGCAGTAGAAAACAACTCATCAGTTTGGACCAGTCAATCATAACTCTATAAAGAAAATATATTTCTGCATAATGTCATTATCATCATGCATAATGAAACAACTGGACATTCATTTGTAAGCTTAAAATAATTAAACATTTTTTTGGGATGCTAGCAAATAAATGATTTGGAGAAATATTCCAAATATTAGTATTCCAATAAATGAGGCAGAATATAAACTTTTCATTGTTGCAGACTATGGAACAGGTAAATGAGGACACAAAGAGGGAGTAAGTGCAGTAACTGAGATTGAAACATTGTAGTAAAGAATGGTGGAGAAAAGGATGACTGAAGGATTTCAACGTCAGAGCAACTTCAATACTAGTGCAGAAGTGAATGGAGCTTCATGATGGAGGAGGACACTTGCAATACATTAATTCTTTCTATAGAGCTGCTATGGGACAAATAATTATTTTTCTGACTTAAGGACCTTAGTAGAAAGGCAGAAATGGTGATTCCGTGAAACAAAACTTTATCAATGGTGAAGATAGAAGACTAAATTAATAATTTCCTGATGAAATATCTCCTAATGTCATGGGAACAAAGTTGTACTGAAGCTCATTAACTTCTTTATAATTGAACTGAAACATCACATCTGCAGAAAGTGCCAAACAGAACAGAAGTATCTTTAAAGAGACTTCTTTAATGATAAACAGAAGTATCTTTACTACAAATGTTTCAGCATAAAGCAGATGAGAAGGACATAACAAAGCCTAAAGTAACTAAAACTGAGATTCTTATCCCTGGAACCCATGTTAGTGTGTGAACTGAGAATGGTTAGGGTAGATCCTGGGATACAGAATTTTTTCAGTGGCAGGAATTCTTCATATATGCCAAAGAAAAAGGTAGAAGAGATTGTGGGGTATGTAACAAGCCTTTACTGACTAGACAGAAAACTAAGTGGAAAGTAGGAAAAGAGAGAGAGATATGCTGATTTTACTGTAGGAAAATGCATTGTCAGTGAACATCTGGATTATTTTGTGTGATGTGCTTAGGTTCCAAAAATTAATCTTTATTTCTTTTTTACACATTCTTATAGAATTTGAAGAGCATCCTTACTTAGAAACAATAAAGAAGTAGATAATGCATTTAATCTACTCTGATAGAAAATGTACTCATCAATTCTGAGTAACTCTTTATAGCAGTCAAAAATTCTAAATAGGAAGTGAACAGGACGAAAGAAATAGGAAAAACATGAGTAAGACGGGTACTGCCTTCCTGAATGGGCTTGTGGACAAATTGTTTAGCAGAATGCTCACCACCACCTCCATCTCTGCATCAGTCCAGATAACTATCTGACTTGATTCTCCAAACCTTTCGAAATGTTCCAAATACCACTTTCCTAAAGCTCAGTAATTGCACCTTGTGTACATGCTCACAATATGCTGATGATACTGACAATAGTGTTAGCTTACATTTTCTCTGGTTTGAACAGANCCCCCCCCCCCCCCACCAAGTGCAGCATGTTGCTACTTAAAAAAAGGCTGCACCAACAAATCTGGCAGAAACATAATTTTAAAAATTCCTGTCAAAGCTTCACATTTTCTGTTATTTTTACCTGTTATCTTTATTGTGGACCCGATACTGATCCACAGTCTCTGTCTTGCAGGTGTGATTCCAAATCTCTTGGAATATTTTCCTCCCTTCCTAGGTACAAGTAGATAAATGTGCTGTTTACTTTGTCATTTTGACTAAACTGTCACCATAGCATAGTACAGCAAGCTTGGCAGATATCTTTTTCTAATGAACCAGGATACCTGGTCTACAACCCTTTCCACATTCTCCAGCGAATTAATGTGGTACAATGCATGATTCTAGCACTTTCCTCACTCGCTCTGCTTATGGTAGTTATGTACCCACACATTAACCACTCCCTTAGTGGTTTCCCTATCAGTTAGTCTTTATGCTTCTCTCCATGTTATTTCAGCTTCTGTGCCGTCATTTAAATATCACCAAAAAGTCATTATGTAAATTCACAATTGTGACTATCCATTTCTTTTTAAAAAATCTCTCCTCTACAGAATTTGCTGAAAAGCCTTGAAAGACAGAAAAATTGTGACAGATTTCTTGTGCTTATCTTTGATAATGTATTGAAGTCCCTAAATTACAGTTTTGAAATCATGTACAAATGCTTACCTAATAATTAGAAAATTGTTCTTGCTGTAAAGAAAACCACTATGCTAAATTACTATAGCATATTATGAAAAACCCACATTAATTCTACAGGGGTCAATTGGCATGAATATTTCAAACAAAACATTCAAGACTGACTTCACAAATCCAACCAGAACAGAACTGTGTAAACACTCATAAACATTTCATGTAAAAACTCTAGTAAGAAGATTTAAAGCAGATCTGCCAGTGATTACCAAAAAATTAAAATCTTGACTCCCTCCTATAAAATATAGTTAATAATTAATTGCAGTATTGTTTATAAACATTGAATTAGTATCTCTACATGTGGTCTATATTTATATGCTTTATTCTTTTGAGGGGAAACTGGTACCAACCCACTTATTATTTTTTATATACAGTCTGAAATTTAAGTTTCCTGATAAGAACATGACTCAAGCCAAAATATTTATGTGAAATAGACAATACATCCCTCTATTTGCATGAAAAAAAGTTTCCAGCAAAATAACTGTCTACATATTTTCATAAAAAATCTTAGGCACATAGGTAGTCTCCAAATGAGCCTTTCAATTTTGCTGCAGATAATCCTTTATTTCCAAATTGTTTAGGACAATGAAGCCTATGAAATTTAAATGCTTTATCAAGTGCTGGAAAATTAATCCTAGATTAAAAATACATTTTTAAATGTTATTAGGGATGTCATGTTACTAGTAACAAGCCAACCTTTTCCCTCTATTTTCAGACAGGAGACAAATTAAATTACATTTTTGCTAATTGTTGGATGTATGTTCTTATTGTAATGCATATTATTTTAAATGTTTCAAGTTCATACTTGCTAGTGGGAGACAGCTGTATGGCTAAGATTTGGTGTATCAGGCGGAAAATACAACTCATTATCAAGGCATCAGCCTATGAAGACCTGTGCACACACTGCTTTAGGAAAATTAGTTGAAACTTTCTGAAAGCAGTTAGATGCAAAAATGTTAAACACCAATTACTTTCACAGCAGAAATATCATTCTCTCTTTCCAATTAAGCAAATCAGTCATGATGAAGTAACCCTGTGTCCAGTATTTTCCATGAGAAACAACCCAAGGGGATGTGTCCCAAGCCAAGAATTTTTCCACTTTAGAGAGAATCAGATGTGTGTGTGATGGCTGAAACACTGCCAAGGGCAAGCATTCAATGGCACATTCAGTCCAATGTCCTTGTCTTTCTCTTGAAGGACTCTAATGGGCATTGGCATTAATATTTCAAGGACTTCCTCTAATTTCACATCTCTCCAAGTATAAGCAGCAATCACCTAAGGAGATATTATTACTGGATAGTTGCTAAGCTTCCTACTACAGGAAATTAAATGGGATCATTGCTAGCCTCCCTCTTACTAAAAAGCAATACATACCTCTTTGCCTGGATTTTTGTGTGAAGATAAGAGTCTTTAGGTTAGTAAATTTTCCATTTTTAAGCTCTTGTCCCTGGATATTGTCTTCAAATTCAGCTCTATTAAGCCTGGAATATAAGATACAGCAGCACTGCCAACTCATATATTTTTTACCACTACTTCTTTTGTGGTTTTTTTCCCTGACTCTACTTCCTGCAATCAAATGGCTACAGCAGAATCTTCACCTTCATTATTAAAGAAACATTTACTAGAGATCACAGCTCTGTATCAGGAGAGCTGGCAGGAGAGAAGGGAAGTTCAGAGGCCTTGAAACTGTGAAATTTAAAGGTTCAAAATTTATTTCAAGGTATCTCTTGCTGATTTTGGATTAGAACCGCCTGTTTTGTTTTGTTTTGTTTTTAAATGTTGGAAGATGACATTACTGGTATGCTCATTTAACATAATCCTGCTCATTCTTAGGTCTGTTCTGGTAATAAAAACCAGCCTGCAAAACAGCTCCCTGTATGTTTTGGGGATTTCTGATGGGTAATAGGACTTCTTGACTAGTCTTAACTGTCTTAATTGTTAAGAGCAGAGAAGTCGAAGTTGTGTAGACAAAAGCTAACTCAACCATCTGAAAATCAGTTGTCCTAAACTTCCACTATCTAGATTGGCTTCTGCACTGGTTCACTTACTCTTCAGCAGCTTTAGTACCATTACCTGCTTTCAGTAGCTTCCCAAATGAGGGTCTTACAGGCATCTAAGGCTTGACAGCCCTCCTAGGCTAGTTGGTTGTGACTGATCTCCTCTGATGGCCATACCTCCCTGCCCTTGAAAACATCATCATCATCATCATCTAGCAAAACACTTAGAATATGTTTCTCTTTAGCACCTGAAAAACCTAACTTGGATGTATGTTTTTAGCTAATAAAACATGCTGAAATGCTTGGTGGTTCAGAGCCTACATAACTTTACCACTGCAAGTAATTAGGATACAGTTAGCAGCACTAACATTTATAATAATTATGCAGTGAGTGTACAAACATATTATAGGTTTAAAGACCCTTAAGTAAACTTGCTGTCTGAATGCAAATGTAATGGCTGCAGCATGAAGCAGCATTGCCAGCTGAGCCAGCCACTTGTTCATGGCCATGGCTGAGATTTCCCTGCAAAGCGGTTCACGATGCAGTAACCTATGTTAGAACAATATGATTCTTTATTCCCCTCTAGTGGCTGGTCTGCATAATATTAGTTACTAGTTGAGAGCTAGAAGGACTAGACCAGACTCTTGGGACAGCAGGACATGCCAAAAGGTTTTGGTTCAGTCCCTGCTGCCATCCACACTACCAGAATGCCAATGGTGCACAGAAAAATGGTCTGTGCTCTGGCAGTGATACAGAAGGAGGGGAAAGGAAGAGTTTTTGAAGTGTTGAAGTTTTATGTTCTTAGTCACTACCAAGTAATTTAATTAATAGTTTTATCTCTCAGAAAGGAAGAAGAATGTAACTGTCAGTTTGTGTTGCAAGTCTTTTATTTAATTACTTTAGTCCCTGCGTGTCAGTGAAGCCGAATATGAATCTGGCCAATCCATCTCCAGGAGGGTACTAAGAGTTCTGCTTTGCAGCTGGCTTCTGAACAAAGCCTGTCTGCAGTCTTCCATACTGCAAATAAGAGTATATTTGTCATTGAAATGTATTTAATATATACAGCCAACTCTATTACCAGTATTCTCATAAGTACTGCTACTTCTACTTATGTATTATGTTAATGTGTAGCCAAACAGAAAGAAAACAACTATAAAGGTGCTAAAAATGGAATATAAGCTGCACTAAAGTCTTGAAAGAGTAGTGATTTCTATTAATGGTTGGATTGCTAATATGATATGAGTTAAATTCTTCAAGTTGAGATGGAATTTTTTTTCTGAATAGGATGGGAGCACTCCTGAACAAATCATTGGAAGCAGGAAAGTGAACATGATACGTGAAAACAAATTACAGAATACATCTGAGAATAAGAGGAGTCAAAGAGATAGACATTCATCCTCCTTAAGCACAGAGGGGTTTATGAATCTTGGATTTTCCAGTGATTTGTTCTTGTCCTTATTGAGAGCCTGAGGATAATGCAAACTTTCAAGTTCTGAAGAGCTCCTGCCCTGCAGAGAGTAGCAAATCTTTTATAACAGAGGCTGTTGGTGGTCAAGATCACAATGTATAAAGGACAAAATATCCAAAACACAGGTTGAATTCTCTATGAGAATGACGATGCAAAGAAATTCTTGCTATTTACAACAAGTTTGGGTCAAGTACAGATTTTGAAGTGGTATGGTTCCTATCTTGGTGTGAAGAGAAAGCCATACAAGGGATATTTGAGGTTGCTTAAACTCAAGATCGTGGATATATTATCATTTACTGAGTACATTTAAAAAAATCCCCACCAGATAAAATTAAGTGTACAAAATCAACCTTCCAGTAATGTTATTCCCAATTCTGTCAGTTAACTTGATATGAGATAAAAGGTAAATTGGATATTTCAGCATAATACAGTAAGACGCTTCAATTTCTTTTGAGAACATGCCATTTGAGCAGATCCATTTTTAGGGGAATACTAAATAAAAAGCAAGATGACAGCTTTCTAGGTCAGGAACTTCTAGACCTTCATTATTTTAAACAGCTTGGAGGACTGCAATATTCAGCCAGTGTGTGTGTGCAGGTGTGCGCTACTTTAGAATATTCTACAACAGGGGTTTGTAATGTTCCAAGGCCATGCTTTGGCAATAAAAAATAATGCCTCATTTATAAAGTGCAGAAACTCAGGGATTTTATTCTCCTGGATGTAACTTCAGTTGCATTTTTTTTTAAAGTACAAGGATACTTTAAGAAGTGCATTTAGTCAGCTGTTGACTAATGGCTCTTAGCTCTTCATGAAGCAGATAATGACTTTGCATAGAGTATCAAACCCAACAGAAACAATCACAGTAATGGAAGAAGAATTCTTTGTTATAGAGTTATTACATGAAAGGAAACATTGAGAAAACAGAAAGCTTTCTAAGGAAAACATCACCAGGTTTTGATAAATATTTCCTCTTTTGATGTGCCTGCTACTTTTTCTTTTCTCTGTAATTGTTTTTGAAAGGTTTGTTAAGGAATTTCTGACGATTTTTGATAGTTGAAACATAAAGCACTTAATGGGAACTAGAAAGCCATTTAAAGGTTTGCAATAAATTCATGTATTGCCACTATATTTCTCTTAGATTGTAATGTCTCTTTTGTACTCCAGATGCTATCTCAAAAAATAAACTTCATACAGATCATATGGATCAAATTTTAGCCAGAAGGGAAAAAATTGTTGACTTGGCACTCAGTATTTGTGACCCATGGAGTGCCTTTACAGCCAGCCAAATCATCAGTTTCCTTTTCTGCTAGGCAGTGGCAGCTCTGACTCCTGAAGAACACCTTTGCATGTGAAGCCTGGGTAACTTAACTCTGGCAATGATGAATGGGTATTGCAACTGACTGTAACTTACAAAATTCAGTGCTCAGCATTGGAACTGTAGCAAACTTATTCCTGAAAAATGGATGGCAGGACTGAAATGATGCAGAATACGATGGAATTATTTAATGGGTCCCTACTCTAGCAAGGTCCTTGAACTGAGTAAGTCAAACCAGAAATGACCTATCAAAACATGCACACCGTTCTCTTGAAGAAAAGAGTGAAGAGTGAGAAACCCACCAACATATTATGGTAAGAAGCAGGGAGCTCAGATACCACAGGATAAGAACTGAATAGAATGTGGTAATGAGCACCTTAAAATTAGCTCCGTTCTTTTGACTCTTTCTCCTTGTTTTTTGGAAATCTTGTTTTGTGAGGTGAACATATTTTTAAACTGGATACTTTTCATTTTTTGATGCTGGTGTGCGAATTCTTTCAGTCATTTCTGTTCTTGCAGTTCACTGCTGAGTGTTACGTAGATGTGCATACTATATACTGGTCCTGAAAGAAAAATATCCATGAAATGAATCCAGGACCATAGCAGAGTGCAATACAGAGACTACATTTTATTACTTAGTAATAAAATGTAATATAAAGTAATATAAAGTAATATAGTGTTCAGTTGCTCATACAAAAAGGTTGCTGAAAGTAATAAAAATTCAGGCATGCCTAAACCAGTAATTTTAATCCAAGAGAATTTTTCCTTTGATATTAAGATGAAAGTTAATTTTAAAAGACTGTATTAATACCAGTTTTAAAAACTTAGAATATCTTAATTAAATTTTGAAAATGTTTTTCTCCTAACAACTAAGAGGACAGCAGGGACATATCCAGCTTTCTGGGCTTATTTGCAAATCACATGTATTTATTGATTGCTATTTTGGTGTGGCTTGTCATAAATCTAGCAACAGTTTTTGTGCTTTCTTGGGAAAAAAGAGAGAACGTTATCAGTGAAGCTCCTTTTCCTATTATACCATGTCACTCAGCCTATGCTCTCTGCAGGAGACACCTGAGCTCCTATATTTTAGCAGTCAGAAGGCTTTACTGTCAGGGAACTGCTGAACACCTTCAACTAGCTATCAGTAGCATGAAGCTCTCGGTAAGGAACTGTCTGTGTTCATGTCTCCCTAAAGTACCTAATCCATAGCAAAGGATAACCTGTCACTTAACTCTCATGGGAGCTGTGGGGGTTACAAGACGTGTCTGTTTAGAAAGCTAATTCCGCATTTGGCCTTGGAAGCTTTCCCAGCCACAGCAGGACTGCTAATGTGTCTCCCAAGCTAACTGGAAAATCCAGATTATATGTCACCCATATATTATATGGGTGAGAATTAGGAGAAGGAAAAATGTTCTAGGGAAAGAAGAAGCAAGAATGACAATGGACACCAAAAAAATCCAGCATCCTTAGTAGATATTCAAAAGTCATCTGGACATAGTTCTGGGCAACGAGCTATAAGTGAGTCTGCTGTAGCAGGGGCTTGGACCAGTCTCTTCCAACCTCAACCATTCTGTGATTCAGTGGGAGGAAAGAAAAAACAAACCAAAACACAGAAATCCTCAAAACTCTCAGTTTTTAACAGTGAGATCTTGGCATCCATCTATTGTACGATATACAACCATAGACAGTTATGCTATCTTTAAAACCTCTTTTAATAAATTCTATTTTCTATTCATGTTGCTGATAATCTTGTTTCTTTTCTTCAGTCCTCTTCCTGGTCTACACAGAGCAGTGACAGTTTGCAGGTCCTGATATGTCCACATCCCAGCAGGTCTGGAAGTGCTGCTCCTTTGAGAAGTCAGGCTGTGTAGGGCTATAGAAACACATGTTCTCATTTTTGCATCATGGGAGGGGGCATCATTTTAGAAAGTGGGATACTTTTATTTATTGGAGCAGTCTGAATTCTGAAGAGATTTATGAAATTTTACAAACATCCTCATCTGATGGGAATCATTAGAGCCACTGTAGAGAACCTGCATCACTGGCAATTACCATTATGATTGTATGATCCTCATTAGGCTGATGAATCTAGCTTAACACCATATTATTTAAGTGGCACCAAGCAATACTTTGCCGAAGAAGATACACTAAAACTCTGAGCTGATATGAATTTTAGAAGACTACCCACTGAGAATCCAAAGGAAAAAAGTGTGCCTTTTTTAAGTGACTACTATGGAAACAAACACTGCCTCAGTAAGACTGGGATGAGCACATTCCAGCAAACCATTAAAGAATTCTACAGGCTATCGCTTACAATACATGATGCGCTGCAAGCTCTTTATAATACATTTACACCTGACCTCCTTCGAGGTAGAAGCTTGAGGTTTAGGTCAGTACAGAGGACTTTCAAGTCAAACAACAGTCAATGGCTATGGGAGCGGAACTCAGGATGTTTTGACTGCTGACAAAATTCATCCTTTTCTTTAGCGGTTTCTGAATCAGGAGACGCTTGTACTCTTGCATTTGCAGAACACTGCTTGATTGGGAACAGGCAGCCTGATTCAGCAGATGTGCTGAATGTTCCCAGTAGTCTTCAAAGCTGTTTTGTGTCTTTAAAAAAATCCTTATTAAAAAAAAGATATGTTTTTTATTTCACCAAACAGGTTAATGTTAGTACAGCAGAATCAGTTATTGCAGAGGAACAGAAGTGTCAAACCCCAAGAAGCATGTTTTTGTTTGTTCTTCTCTAAATAGAGAGAGAGAGAAAAAAAGCCGGTTATGATCCTGCTTCCAGAAATGGTGGGATACTAATAACTTGAAGACAGAATAAATACTGATTCTTTGATGTACCCATTAACTCACTACTCTCTGAAGCCAGATGAATATTTCTTATATGCCCCATCGCGTTTTGGCCGAGCGCCCTTGGCTGCTTGCTGGAACTCAACACAACCTGCGACCAGGATGCACCTGCATAGCTACTCCGATTATTCCATTAAGATGCTAATTGTACCTAACTGAGAATTTCATTGGCATCATAAGAAAGGTATCATTTTAAGATTTAAAGATAATTTAAACAGAAATTAAGGAAAAACGCTGGCTGTATTCCTTGCATCCCCCTTTCCTGCTGGCAGCGCGACTCGTTTCACTCCTCCGCGACCTTCCCCCAGCTGAAGTTTTCGCGTGCCGCTCAGGTGCCTCACGCCGGGCGGCCCGCGGCGCTCACCCCCGCCGGCCCGCGGCGCTCACCCCC